>JAODAL010014425.1:0-87501 GCA_025379985.1 Phyllomedusa bahiana | reverse complement strand
TGGAAAAAGGACCCGGGATACTTTTTCTATTTTATAAACAAATTATAGGACTAGGATTCGGGAGAAGGGTGGGTTGCCCCGGGATTTATTCCGATTGCCAGATTGGAGTCAGGAAAGGAAATTTTTTTCCCCAAACTGGGGAAAATTTGGGTTTTTCCTACCTCATGGGGTTTTTTTGCCTTCCTCTAATCAACACTTTAACACTTTAGCAACATTTTAATAAATGGGCTGAACGGAGGGATGTTTTGTTTTTTTGGGGGCCTGAAAAACTATGTATGTAACCCCATTACCCAAATTTGGGAAATTTGTAGATGTTTTTTACAAGATCACTTTATATTGCAGCTCAGTTTGGACGAAAGAATTGTCCCAAACCAAGAAAAGCCACCCAAAAGATCTTTCCCTTTTGTCCAACAAATTTAAAATAGGGGGCTTTTACACATTCAGACTGGAAAGTGGCATCTACCAAATGCAAATTACATGTTAAGCAAGGGCTCCCTGAAAAAAATGCATTTAATTTTCCCTTTTCATAACACTGCATTGAATAGCTTAAAAAATTTGGGAAAAAAAATTTATTTTCATAAAAGAGGTCCCTCCCAAGTTTTTTAAAATTAATCAAAACCCCCATCTGGTTTTTTGAGAAATTTTTTAACAAATTAGCCATGTTTTTCCCCTTCATAAACCCAATATAGAAATCCCCGGGAAAATTTTTTTAAAACCCATAAGGTTTTGTTTTACTTTATAAAATTTGAAAGGGGGGGGAGGCTCATTTATTATTTTAGAAAGGAATATCCCCTCAAAAGGAAAATTAAAGGATGGTAGGGCAGAATACATGCTGATACAACGAACGCTTTTGGACTAGATAATGTCCCTGTATAACATTATACAAAAAATTTTTTGGGGGATCATAAACTTTAAATTTTTCAGGGCCTGCCTTTTCCCTTGGTTTTGGCCCTGTAGGGGCCTACTAAAAAATGTCCGGTTAAAATTTAACCACTCACATTAAAGGGATTGCGTTGCAATTTTTTTTTTTTTTTTGGGCAGAAAATGGGGGTTTTCTATCCCCCTTTTTATTCTTTTTTACATTTATTTTCATTGAAAAGCCTGTAGAACTTTTTAAAAACCAAAACTTGTGTGTACAAAACCCAACCGGGGGCCTTTCCTAGGCTAAATTTCACTCGGGGCGAGGGGGAAGGGAATTTTTTCCCGCTCCCCGCCCCAATGTAACAAATTTGGGGCCAAAAATGAAACAAAAGGGGAAACACCATAAACCAAACCCAAAAAATTTTCAGAAAAGCTTTTCCACGATCTGCTACATATAAAATTTTACAAATAATAGTTTACAGTTCCCAAACAACACTGCAACCAACCAGAACCCCAAACCCTAATACCACAAATCACCACACACAGGGACCAAATAATACTACCAAAAACCATGATCACATTTCACCACATAGTAAACCAAATAAAAAGCAACCCGTGACCAATATAAACCACCCCAAAGTGACTAAAAAATCCCAAACTGACCATTACTGAATAAAAACCCAAATTATCCCTAAACCAAAAATAAAAAGCATAAGGGGAACCCCCCAACAGTGGTGGATACCACCCGGTACACGGGATTTGCAGATATAAAAAATTTAAACATTAAATTTACCCCTATTGACTCACAGGTGACGTCTCTGAAGAGTTGGTCCTTTCTTTTCTTTTTTCCCCAACGTCCCAACCGCCATGATGACTACTCCCACTCTTCCCGGAAAATTTAAAAAAACAAATATCTTAAGACTCCTAAATTTTTTATCACATTTCCCCAAACCCCAATTTCCCTTTCCCTCTAAAACAAAACCCCCATCTAAAACACTCATATGGTACCCAAATTAATAGCCACGGGAGCTATGAAAACCCCCTATACCCAAGGTGTACCCCCCCGGTAGCCAGTGATCCCCCCCCAAAAGCCGAAAATGCCCCCTTTGAAACCAGAAAGATCCCCCTTTAGCCAGTAGATGTTCCCTGACCCTTTTTAAAATGCCCCCGTACCATTGATCCCCCCCTGTTATAAAAGTAATGCCCTTTGGGCCATTGTTTCCCCTCTGTACCCAAAGTGATGCCCCCCTTTGGGCCAGTTTGCCCCCCATAAGCCAGTAAATGCCCCCCTTTAGCCTGGGATTCCCTGTACCCCGAAAGATTTTCCCCCTGTAGCCTTTTGGGATGCCCCTGTAGCCAGTTGTTTCCCCCTGTTATCAGTAATGCCCCTGTAGCCAGTAAAGCCCCGTACCGGGTAAATGCCCCCCTTGTACCATTGTCCCCCCCTTGTAGCCTTGAAAAACCCCTTACCCAGAAAAAATGCCCTCAAAAAGCCAGTGATGCCCCCCCCTTTTTCCCCCAAAAGTGTGCCCCCCTTTTTTAGCCAGGATCCCCCCCTTGTACCATGTCCCCCCCTTTGTGGCCAGGGGGGCCCCCTTTGTAGCCAGGGGGGGCCCCCCTTTTGTACCCCGGGAACCCCCCTTGAAAGCCAGTGGGGCCCCCCTTGTAGCCGGATGCCCCCCTTGACCCCGGTCCCCCCCTTTTGTAGCCAGGATCCCCCCCCTTTTGGAAACCCAAAGGGGATCCCCCTTTAAGAAATTATAAAATAAAAAAAAAGGGCTACTCCCCCCAAAACCCGGGCGTGCCCGATCCGGAGCTGCTCCGGGGGGAGCTACGGGGGGGGTAAAGCAGAGGTTTCATCATCCTTGCTTACGCTGCCCACTCCCGGGGATTTTCCTCGGTGGAAAGAGCTGCCACCGGGGAAATTTTCCTTTTGCTCCGCGGGGGGCGCGGTAAAAAGCCGTGCCCCCCCCTGCGACAGGAATTTTTTTCCCGGGCCCCCCTAAAATGAGCGCTGAAACAAAGGGGGGAGAGTCAGGCCGGGAACGATCCGTCCGCCTCCCCCAAATTGTACCGGCAGCTTGGGGGGGTTTCTCGCATAACAGTCGCGCAGATCGGGGGGCGACCCCCTCAAGGCGGGCAGGGTGGCGGGCACGCACCCCCCGGGGGGTGAGGGGGAGTTTATCAGCGCCCCGGGGCGTTTTCGCCCGCCCCTGGGGAAAGGCCCGGGCAGAACATTTGCCCTCTTCAGAGACGGGCCCTAGGGCTGGGGTGAGAGCAACACACGGGAAAAGCGCCATAAAAGGGAAAACACTGTAGATAAGAGACTTAAAAACTATTCCGTTTGAAACCCTCCCCCCGGCTTAGAGCCCCCCCCACCCCTCCCTGCTGTGCCCCTCAGCTCTGCTCTATGCCCCCTGCATGCACACCCGGCAGCCTTTATGGGGGGGCCCAGAGGAGAAAGCAACTGAAACATTTTGCCCCGGGCCACGGGTGTGCTCCGGCAAGGCTGCTAGAGAACAGCAGAGGTCGGGTTTTTTATCCCCTTATCAATCTGAGACAAAATGTCCAATGCGTTCCCTTCCTACTAAAGTGATCATGCGTTTTTGGTCGTTAACCCTTTTTTGCGCAATTCAAGATTTTTTACACTAATAAAATTCTCCCTTTCTTTTTTACCTTAAAAAACCTTTTTTTTTACGGGTTTTGGGCCCGGGGAAACTAATTTTGTTTTTTCGGATTTATGCGCTTAAAAATTTCCCTTTTCCTTTACAGATTTTCACACTAAAAAAAGTTCTCTTGTATTTGATGTTGAAAATTTTGGAGGGTTTTTTTTTTCGGAAATTTTGGGTAAAAAACCCTTTTTTTTATGGGTTTTTTCCGCTAAAATCCGTTTTCTTTACGGATTTTGCGTTAAAAAATTCCCTTTCTTTTCTGGTTTTTTCCCAAAATCCGGCTCTTTAAAATGATTTTGGGGGGCCTAAAATCTGTTTTTTTTTTTGGCTTTTTGGGCCCCGAAATCTTTTTTTTTTAAGGGGGTTTTTCCCCTATAAATCGTTTTTCCCTTTTAAGGATTCCCTTTCCGCCAAAAAACCTATTTTTTCAGATTTTTGCTGCAATTCCGTTTCTTTACGGACACCTGTGGGATACCTAGAAACAGGGGTCAGGTATAAACTGTGGCTTTTCTTTCCGCATAGTTGGGAAAAAGAGTAAGGGTAGGGGCACACGATGGCTTTGGATCCGTGTTTTGGGCCAAAAAGCGCATCCAAAAAACAGCGTAATTTTAATCAAAACGCAGCTGATTTTCGAAAGACGCAGTGAGACACACATCGCTGATCACTTTGTGAAAGCCAATCGTTGGTTTCTATTAAGCAGCAATGGGAAAATCAAAAACGCCCATTTTTTTCAATACGTGGGTTTTTAGACTGACAGATGGGACCCAAACACATATCCAAAAACGTATGTTAAAAAACGGAGTCAAAGACCCGGTTAACAGACCCAAAATTTTTAAACTCAATTTCACTCCCGGTTCTTCCCTTTTTTTCAAAGGGTACACAAAAGCTCTGTATGGTGTCCTCAGCACCAAAAACATGGTGATTTATGGCTACCGAGTCCCACAATCCACATCCCTCTCCTTATGCACACCCCGGTTTTGGGGGAGGCCCTGTTTCGGTCACCACTAGACCAAAACCCACATTTACAGCAGTGGGTGTAATTTCATCCCTGTTTTGCCTTCAGTAGAAACCTTTTTTTTTTGGGGATGTGCCCCTTTCTGGGGGTTTAAAAATTTGGAAAAATTTGAAAATTTTTTATTGGGTTTTTTAATTTTTTACCACCCAAAATTTAATGAAAAAAAAAATATCTAAAAAAATTTGACAAAAATTAAACACACAAAAATTTTATCAATCCAAAAAAAAACATTTTTTATGACAGATTCCCTTTAAGTTGGGAAAGGGGCCCAAACTTTACCCCAAAGGGTAAGTTTGGGCCGAAATTTTCGGCTTAAAACGCGCCGAAATGCCCCAAAATTTCGACTGAAAACGGCCCATTCATTACGGAATTCACAGTTCCCAAAATTTCTAAAGGGCGTATACCCCCGCTGGCAATTCAAGTCTAAAGGGCCAGCAAGGGGCCGGCCCCCCTCTTTAGATCCCCCGCTCCTGGGCCCCCCCCCCGGTTTACAAAGGCGTAAAATTTCGGGCGGGAATTACGCCCTGCAAATACACCGTTGGGAAAATAGCCCAACAAGAAAAGTTAAAAATTGAATTTTTCCATACAGTGTTTACAATTAAAAATTGCGTTTATTCTCTTCCCGTATGATTTACTTTATTGTTAACTTTTGTCTATTGCATTGTTTAATATTATGGTCAGGTAATTAATGGGTGTTGGTGAACTAGCGCCTCCTATGGTAAAAAAACAGAAACCCTTTTCTTGCCTTTCTTTACTATGTTTTAAAATAAACCCATCACATTTAATTTCCCTTTTTAGCCTTAGATCAAATTTTCTTTTTCCCAAAATCCTACTCCCCTTTGGGGGTTCTTATGAAGTAAATTAAAATATGACACAGTTTTGACATTTTCATATGTGAAAATATGTATAAATATGTATAAATTAAAGAAAAAATTTAAATTTTGCTCCCCAAATTCCAACACTGCACTTTTAAACTTTTTGGGGATGTTTAAGGGGGTTTTTAAAATTTTCGCGAAATTTTGGCCCCATTTTTTCCCCAAAAGGGGGCATTAAGCGGCGAAATGCGCTTCGCAATTACGGTAATTTATAACCCCCTAGAGAGCCATGGGTTTTCACGTCCCTCCCCCCCCCGCACCAACCCCAAAATGATTGTATTTTTTTACGCCCCGGGGGGGGAATTGAAACGTCAATTGTTCGCGGCACGTAAGACCTGAACTAATGACATAGCTCCTACTTACTGGTAATTTTTTGTTACAGATAAATGGGATTTAATGATAAGCTATTAGATAGCAAGGGTCCCATATACTGTTCTTCCACAGGGGTCCTTTTCTGTGCCTCTACCCCTGCCTATGATAAAGTGAAGATTTAAAGCAATTTCCAAAGTTGCCATATAGGAGCCACTCACTGTATATTCAGCTTATTTGTGCAGTCTTTAGAGAGGATGCAGGTCAATCTGAGGTCGATTTTCTGTGGGCCCACCAGAAGAAATAATTCTAAGGGTCCACACACTAGCTATACAGGACATGTGCATATCCACTTATAAATGTATCATAAATAGTGTTGAGCGATTGCGTTGGCTATCGAGATCGATCGATAGTCATAGTGGGGGTTTGCTACGAAAGGGTTTTTTTCGATAGTGAGCGTCGATTATAGGTTGACCAAAAAAGCTAGGGGAGAGAAACAACACCTTCATTATTAAAAACCCAAACAAGGCGGAGAAGCTAAAATTAACATCCACAACAGTCAAATGGATACTGCTACATCTTAGGCAACACATTTAAAGGTTATAAAAGTCCCGAAAAAAAGTCACAGACCATTCACTATCCTGCTGTACCACAGCATGACCCTAAACCTGCATCACCCAAAAATTGAAAATCCCAAAAGGGCAGATATTTGAACCACATTTTACTTGAAATGGACATTGACTATCCCTGTCCTGGGCCACAGCATGACCCCCAAACCTGCATACCCCCACTTTTAAAAAGTGCCGGAAAAAGGATTTTTTCAACCACCATTTAGTTTCACTACATTGACTATCCCTTTCCTGGGCCACAGCAGGCCCCCCAGGGCCGAGTTACAGGGGGTGCGGTGAAGCCCGGTGGCGTCCGTCATCTATTAAACCATTTAAAAGCCCTGATGACGCAGCAACAAAAAATTTCCCGTGCTAAAAGCAAGGGGGAAAGCGGAAGTGTGAAACTCCAGCCTTCCTCTGACACAGCCCAATACCGGGGTAGCGCTTGCCCCTTCGAAGATGTGACCAATTGGCTTCACTTGGAAATACGGGGGTGTTAACGCTCCTTTACACCCAGGTGCCCTTTACTTGGCTTTCTTTTTTTTTATTTTACTAAACGTGCGGGGGGAAAAATGGTCTCTGTACTTTGTTCTCTTCCGTGTCCATACTCCATGTCCTCTGAATAACCTACATCTGGTCGTTTTCCTTACCTCCCTTGTACAATCAAGGAATTTTTTAACAGTTTTTTTGAACTGCAATTTTTTTTAGTATTTTAAATTTCTAGAAAACAAAATTTTTTAAAATAGGATGGAACCCCCACCATGTTTTGTTTCTCTTTTTTCATTGTATTAAAGGGGGTTTTGTCTCAATCAGGGTTTGATGGGCTATTTTTAAAGATTTTGAAAATACAATTTTTTTGAAATAGTGTCCTTTAACAGTGTCCTACCTATTTCCGTTTCTGACAGCACCATCACCCTTGAGCACTATTGACAATTGTGAAGAAAAAAATTGTCTGTAGAAACAAATTTTTAGAATAGGACCCTGTAGTATAGCTGCATGTCACAGCAAAAAGCCCCCAAAAAATTCAAGCATGACCCAAGCCCTTTTTTGGCAATTGTGAAGAACAAATGTCTTTTAGAAAAAAAATTTTTTAGAATGGGACCTTAGTATAGGCTGTCACAGAAAAAATCCCCCCAAAAATTCAAAGCATGCCCCTTGACCACTTTGGACAATTGTAAGAAAAAGCTTTTAGAAACAACATTTTTTAGAATAGACCTGTAGTATACTGCATGTCACAGAAAATCCCCCCAAAAATTCAAAGCATGCCCCTTGAGCCACTTTGGAAAATTGTGAAGAACAAATGTCTTTAGAAACAACATTTTTAAATAGGACCTCTATATGCTGCATGCACAGCAAAATCCCCCCAAAAAATTCAAAGCATTCCCCCTTGGGCCACTTTGGAAAAATTTGTGAAGAAAAAATGCTGTTAAAACAACTTTTTTTAGAAAGGACCTGTAGTATAGCCATGCACAGCAAAATCCCCCCAAAAATTCAAAGCATCCCCTTTAAGCCACTTTGGACAATTGTGAAAACAAAATGTTTTAGAAAAAAAAATTTTTTAGAAAGGCCCTCTATATAGCTGCATGTCACAGCAAAATCCCCCAAAAATTCAAACATGCCCCGAGCCACTTTTGACAATTGTGAAGAACAAATGTCTATTAAAACAACATTTTTTAAATAGGACCCAGAATGCGCATTTCAAAGCAAAAAGCCCCCAAAAATTCAAAGCATGACCCTTAGCCACTTTGGTCAATTTGTAAAGAAAAAATTCTGTTAAAACAACTTTTTTTTTTTAAATGGGACCGAAGTTTTGCTGCATTCAAAGCAGCATGACCAAAAAAATAAAAATGACTTCCAGCCACTTTAAAAATTTTGTGAGGAGAAATGCCCTTAGAAGCCACATTCCTTTTCCCAAAAGGCCCCAGAAAATTGCTGTATCTCACGCTACTGCCCCCAAAAAAAATTATAAATATGACTTTCACCACTATTAAAAATGTGAGGGAGAAATGCCCTTAGAAGCCACATTTCTGTTAAAAGGGCCCCATAATTAAGCTGTACCCTCACAGCAACTGACCTCAAAACTATTGCAATCGAAAACTTTAAGATAAAGTGAGTAAAGGGAATACGGTGTTGTCATAAACCTTGCAACTTTTACAGTCCCTCACAGCAAAACCAGAAAAATGAACTTTTGGGGAAAAAGAATAAAAATTTGCAGTAAGAAATGAAAAAATTAAAAAAAAAGTTTTCAAGAGGACCATTTTTTTTTTGAAAAGGAATGTGAATAGACCGGAAAACTAATCGGTGACCTCGGCAATTGGGGCCAAACAACATCATCAGAGTCCATGCCTGTTTCATCTGATGAAAGAAAACGATCCACTTTATCTTGGAAACCCGGGATGCTTTTTGTCTGTGTGACTCCCCTCTGTGCAAAGGGCCCGCTCGATATGACGCTGGCGCGGGGCAGGACAACACCTCTATCGTGATGACCAGCTGGGGCCATTCGCATTTTGGATACCCAAATTATGGGTCCAAACACAAAAAAAACATGGTGTTGAGACCAATAGCTCACCATATCTTAACTGATCTCTGTGTTTTGGATGTGTCCCTGAAATTGCATCTTGGGGGGTGGTAAATAAAGATTCCCAAAGGGTCACCCATTATTTTTCTCCCCACCTTTGCCTGCGCTCCCCGCTACGCCACTTGGCACCTGCTCGTCACCCCCGCTGAGTTTGTTTCACCATGACTTTTGGGGGAACTGAAGCAGACAACAGATGTCCCATTGATCAACAGCAAGGTCTCCTTTTTTTTTTTCCGCATTTTACTCTCTATTTGGGTGGGGGGAAGGAAAGTGCTGTTTTTTTTTTTGTCCCGGGGGATCCAGGATTTGGCCACCCAGTAACGTTTTTTTCATTTTGATGGCCTTAATGCGGGATCATGTTGGAGAAATGGGGCACCAAGCACTCAGTAAGGGATGGAGCCTTGTTTTCCCCAACCCTCGGGGTCGAGGGGCACAGCAAACTGATCTCCTCATCTTCCCCTCCGCCTAAAATTTTCGCGCCAACCTCTTTCAAGGCAGGGACGTCGGTAACATCGTGTCTAAATTCCCCCTCCCCCTCCTCCGCTGCCTCCGGCACACTTCAACACAGCCCTGATTTGCCTGAGATGATGCACCCGAGAGCTATGCCCACCTTGCACAGCTCGGACCCCGAACCACTGCCTAATGAAGACCGAAAAAAATTGTGAAACTGTGGGGCCCTTGTGGTTTGAGGGAAAGAAAGGCCCGGTCCGCACTGTGTCCGCTCCTCCTCCGTCGCTGGGGACCTTTGTTTCAAATGTCCAACTTTGTTCCCGAACTAAGATCACCACAATCCATGGACAAGGGCATTTCCCACTGACCCTTTTGGGGTGGCTTTTTCAAAAATGGGAAGGAAAGGGCAGAGCCTTTCACCTGCCTCCCCTCTCGTGTTAAAAACCCCAGTCCGTACCGCGCTTTTCCCGGCCAAATGTCACTTCGACTGCAATGGCATTGCCCTGCCCCCCAATCGCGGGGCTGGGAGGGTGGAATTCACGTGTTGCCAAAAGCAACAAGAGAGGGGTTTACGGGAGGGGGGACGACGCTGCAACGCAGCCAGGCGGGACGAAGCAGGTGCAACGGCGGAAGGGGCGAACTCCAAAACCCCGAGCCTTTTTCACAGGGAGTCCAGCCCGGGGACTCTTTAAAATTTCCCGGATACAAGGTTCATGACATGTGCCCCCAAGGGGGTGTGCTCCAGCCCCACCGATCTTAAGGGGGCCCAGCAGATTTCGCCCGTTTTCGCACACCACCTTGCCTGGCACAAGGTTTTTTTTCACCCACCAGCGCTCGGGTCCGTTTCTTAGAGCCGTCCACAGCTCCTGACCTGTGTGTGGACGGTCTCCAAGGCAGATTTAATTTTAACCCGGGGCCGGGGTCTCTGGGCACGTGATCCACCAGAGACCTTGGGGAAAGAGCCCGCACCATCCCTGCGGTTTTGAAGAGCGTGCCACCTAGAGCCACCGTCAAAACCCCGAACTCCACCCAGCTCACCCCGGAGCTGTCACAAGATAAAGCGGCCCCTTGGCCGGCTTTCATCCCTGTGTCGGGGGAGTGGACTTTTCCGGACACAAGCAGACAACGCGCTTGAAATTTTATAAGACACGTGGCTGCCAGGGCAGGGACGGCTTTCTGGCAAGAAATGCTGCCGCATCTGAAATTGGGGGGAGGCAGGGCCATGACGAGCGGAACCCTCTGTTCCACCAACGAAAGGGGAAAATTCCAAGGCCAAAAAGCCGGGAACGACATTCAGGCTTTTGGCTTTGGGATGGTTTTTTGGGTTAAAGTGTTTCTTCTGCCCCAAACCTAAACAGAAGGCTGGCGCTAGACTGCCGCTGTACGGCGGGCAGGTCGTCAAAACTTTGGAAAGGGAAGGGTAGGATGGGTCTCTGTGGTGCTGGGGTACTGGGCGACGGTGGAGGCTGAAACGGAGGGGGACCCTGATCATGACTCTGAGAGACTGGGCACTGAGAATGCTTGGGGGGGCGGAGGAGGGGGAGGCGGGGACAGAGGGTGTGACAGGGTTGGAGGGCCCGGGGTCGCTGGCCTTTTTGGCCAAGTGTTCCCCCCCCTTTCAACCATGCATTCGCTGCATGTACGAATGTTTTTGGTGGTGGTTAAACCACTTAAGGTTCTTGCTCTACTTTTGCGTTTTCGGGGAAAGGCGGCATATGACATGCGGGTGAATCAGAGCTTGCTCAAAAAAGGGCCCGGGTTGAGAGGTCCTGGGCCTTTTTTACGGCGATAAGCGGGAGGGGGTTTTCGCTGACCGGGGTGGCGGGAAACATACAGCGGACTTCTCAACCGCCCCCCCTTTCCCCTTTTTTTGGCGGACCCGATTGACACTACCCCCCGTCTTCCTCCCCGTCCCCCTGATAAAGCGCTCGCAAGAAATTCTGCGGAAAAAACCCAAGGGTGGATCCGCAATGCGTCATCATCATCATCATCAACACAGGTGACTTGGGCGTCCTGACTTTCTGCATCCAGAACTGCGGGCTACAAGCAAGGGGCACTGCAAGGCATGCGACCACCCGGGATTTTTGGCGTTGACCGGGTTCCTTTTCACCTCCTCGAGGCATCAGTAAAATGGGGGCAAGCAGACAAATCACCTCTTGATCTTTTAAAATGCCTTCTGACCCCCCAACCGCATTTGTCATCAAAGAGGTCTTCAAACAAGGATTTCCACATTGGGTACACGTTGACACTGGGGTGCTTTTTTTGGACGGAGCTGATGAAAGCGAAAGACGACATTTTGGCCGTGGGCTGCGAAAACGAGGGGGTAAAACTGCAATGAGTTGCATTAACCACGAAGGGCAATTGGCGCGATGTTCGTTATTAGATTCACAGGCCCTGACCCAGCGATGAAGGCCGACGGGCCCGCAACTGACGACCGCTGGCATGCTGTTGTCGCCACACTGGGAAGGGGCCCTCTCCGTACCTCTACCTCCATGTGCTACCCCCCTCTTTTCTCGCTTACCACCTGCATTTCGCTCCAGTTCAGAAATAAAAAATTTGAGAAGGTATGGAATAGTTTTGGGAAAATCTCTATTAAAAAAAAGGCAAATCACAGCTATTCTCAAATCCCCCTAACAAAACAAAATTTCGGATTTAAATTTAACGCAAGGTTCTATCAACAAAACTGGACTGGGCAAAAGTCAAAAAACACTATCTGTTATGTTTTGGGGATAATAAACGGTATTTTTTGCACCTTTTAATTCACCTGGGAATAAAATTTCTGTTTTTAAATTTACGAGATCTGCGTCAAAGAACAATGTGGGTGCGCAAAAATCAAAAAACACGTAACTGTTTGTTTTGGTAAAAAAAACGGATTTTTTTGCACTTTTCAATTTACCTTGGGAAAAATAGAATTGCGTTTTAAGATTTACTAGACTGTGTCAATGAACAAGCTGGGGGCGCAAAATCAAAAACACGTAACTGTTATTTTTTGGTAAATAAAAATATTTTTGCACCTTTTAATTCACCTGTGGGGGAATATAAATTTGCTGTTTAAGATTTACTAGAGCTGCGTCAATGAAAAATGCTGGGGGGGGCAAAAGTCAAAAAACACTAACGTTTTGTTTGGGATAAAAACGGTATTTTTTTTGCACCTTCAATTCACCTGTGGGAATTATAAATTTTTGGGTTTTTAAAAATTTTCGAGATGCTGCGTCAAAGAAAAAATGCTGGGGGCGCAAAAATCAAAAAAAAACGTAACGTTTTGTTTTTGGTATAATAAACGATATTTTTTTTCACCTTTCAATTCACCTGTGGGGAATATAGAATTGCTGTTTTTTAAAATTTACAGAGCTGCGTAATGAACAATTCTGGTGTGCAAAAGTCAAAAAAAAATAAATGTTATGTTTTGGGATAATAAATGATATTTTTTGCACCTTTCAAATTTACCTGTTGAAAAATAGAATTGCTGTTTTAAGATTTACGTAGATGCTTGCGTCAATGAAAAATGCTGGGGGCGCAAAAGTCAAAAAACCGTAACTGTTTTGTTTTTTGGGATAAATAAACGATATTTTTTGCAAACCTTTCAATTCACCTTGGGGAATATGAATTGCTTTTTTTAAGATTTACGTAGATTCTGTCCCAAGAAAAAGCTGGGTCGAAAAGTCAAAAAACACGTAAATGTGATTTTTTCGTACATACACGGTATTTTTTGGGAACAAAAAACCTGTGCGACTACAAATTGCTGATTTTAATTTAACGAAGGTGGAATATCAACAGTCACAGGTGTAAGGGTAAAAAAGAACACCTATCTAAAAAGTAAACTGAAAATAAAATGGAGTTTTTCAGCTAACAAAGAGACCTGCATTTCAAAATGAGTGATCCCAAAATAATTTCATCTGCCCAATATCCAGGAAATAATTTTAATAGCAAAAATTTAATAAAAAAGATATTCCACTACAATTTTACACTAAGTCTTGGTGAACTTTATCCCGTGTTTTTTTTATAGATAACTTGTCTGTGTTCGCCCGCGGGGCCCCCCCCCCCCCTCCCACCGGGCCCTGAATTTTCAGGGGAGATTCTGCTTTAAAATTTTCCCAGCTAAATACAAAAAAATCTTCAAATCCTAATCTAACTAAATTGGAAGGATCACAGCTTAGTAGAGGTTTCTCTGTGCAAAATAGACTAATTTCGCTAGCTGTTTGGCCACAGGCAGAGCGCAGTCCTATTCCCCAAGATGCTGAGAGACAGAGGCTGAAACGGAAACGCTGTTTTATTTTAAAAAAGGCAGGATTTTTTCCAGCCCCCCCAAACCCTACACATCCCATCTGAAATCGCAACACATCTCACCCTGTAACTATTTGCTGGCCACCAAAAATTTCAGGAAGCGCCCCAAAAAGGCGTGACTTTAAAAGATGTGCACAATTTAACCTTAAATGCATGACTGGAAATTTCGATCACCATAAAAAACCTTTCCCATTTCAACTTTGTCGATAAAAATCGCTCAACACTAATCATAAACTTTGATGTCATAACTTAACATAGGACATATTATCAATAAGATCTCATAGGTTATTTGTGAATCCGCCCACAAAAAATAAAGTCTGAAAGCAAATAATGTTACTTTCTTTTGAACAATTGGGTCCCTTAATTTTTTACTAACTTTTTGGGACTCTGGGTTTGGGCCCCCTGTCCTGATACGGGTGCGTTGATATTAGAATTGTTCCTAATTATTGATGAACCTTTTATTAGGAGTTTTTTCATAATATAATTCCTAAATATATTTTAAATTCACTTTCCACTGTAGAGTTGCTTTGTTATATGAAATAAACAGGAGCAGCCCAATGAGTCAGCAGAGGTAGGTGAAAACCTTGGGTGCCACCTTGTGTCTGTCAGAAAGGGTCACAAGGATGTATGGAGCGGGCTTATGAGCCAACTAACAGCCGACAACTGCCTATAGCAGCCAGGACTGGAGAGAACTCCAGTTTATGAACTTAGATGCACAAGTCAATGCGACCGCAATATTTTGGCAGTAATGCAGGATGGGGCACCCCCTTCCACCTCTCAATCGGCTCCCTTGCAACATGATCATGAGGTGCTGACTGGTAGTCATGGCAGCTGGGAGCCTAATAAAAAAAGCCCCCAGACCTGCCATCTTATTGCCTCTATAAAATGTTGCTATATGCAGTACTTGCACCCTCTGGTGATCAAGTACTCTTGGGAAACGAAAATTAAAAGTTAAAGTTTTTTAAAATATAAAACAAATTAAAAGTTGAAAGAAGCCTCTTTTTTAACATTTTTACACATTACAAAGAAAAACAATAAAAATAATTGGTATCACAGAATCTCTAAGGGTATGTTCACACGGCGTAATTTCGGTGCACATTTTGACGCGGTTTTGCGATTTATATGCGGTGAGATGCATGTAACAATAGAGAACTATGGATTACGCCTTGCCACCCCCCCACACACCCTCCTCGCGTACAATACATTTAATTTATTCGTAGCGCTTATGCGCCGCCAGTAGTGCATGTCTATGCGCCGTACCTCGGGAGTACGCGCTGATCAGCGTGAGCTCCCGAAACACACAATGTATTGCAGCGCATACTGTATACGCTATAATACATTGTGTAAACCTAAGAGTCCAATGTATTAATATGATTAATATGTAACCCTATTTATTATGCGCAATGAAGACCATAAAAAAAATCCAGCTCCAAAATTGTGTTTTTTTTGGTCACTGCCCTCGCAAAAATCGCAATAAACAGTGATTAAAAAGTTGCAGGTATCTGAAAATGATAGCACTGAAAACAACACTTCAGGTCACAAGAAAACAAGACCTAGAAAAATAAAAATGTTAGTAGTCTCAGAAAATGGTGATGTAAAAAAAAACCATCAGAATCATACGCGCAGAGATACAGAGTAAAAGTAACAAGTCATTTATCCCTCACAATGAACTCCATATCAAAATGAAACCTCCAATAAAAAGATGACAATTATGGGCCACATATATGAACTTTTTTTAGGTCTAAAACTCACTTATTTGCCCATAGATTACTATGGGCAAAAGAGTGAGTTTTAGACCTAAGCATCGAGCTGGGGATGGTGCAGCCACAGACAATGTGCATCGTCAGTACCAGGCATTTACATTTTCATTGGGGGGCATTTGCCTTATTTGCGCAGGGCACCGGAATGCCTTGTCCCATCTCTAGATATTAAAGAATAGAACTATAAAGTACATTTGGAATAAATAAATGTATCTGTGATTCTTACACATTTTCAAAACTGAATAGTGGTGAAAGGTCAGATATTGAATGGATTTCTCCCAATGATCCCCATTATGTACCCCGCTGATAAGCCCAGTCGAGTATGTCATGTTGGAATGGTCCATCACATGAGATCATCAGGAGCTTCCATTGCATTTGGTAAATAGTCTATACAATCACTCATCCTCAGAAAAGTTTTCTTTTCCAAGGGCCTCTCCAAGTTGGCGCCTGTGTGGCATTGTATTTCTAAGCGCAGCTTGTGCTCCTGGTAGGCTGTAATTGGCTCTCCATCCATGGGAGGCATCTGCAGGGAGCAGCACAGATACTTTTCATGTAGCAATTGCTGGGCAGATTTGTACAAGATCTCGGATATAAATACACATAGAGGCGCTTTCAGGTGACGTGCAGGGCTCCTCTGATGTACACTAGGCATGGCAGAAGCCTGTTGCCAGGCAGTTTTCTCATCAGACTGGCAGTGCTGCAGCCAGGCACGGGTTAATCTCACCTCCCAGCTCTCATGTAAGGGTTCCATTGGGGGAAGATGATGTAAACTCTGCTCATTCTCCTCCTTGTTCCCTATCTCACCTCCCCTAAACTCCACCATGTGACATGTGAATTAATAATGGAGCTGTTAGCACAATAACAGCTCAGCACACGTTCCCCCTCATGTCTGGAGCTTTGATCTCAGCTGGAAAAAAGTACAGCCATGTGCCCGCTGCCTGTCCATGCCAGCCTGCCAGAGGTGTGTGTCTGCAGCTCTGAGCGCCCAGGAGAGCTGTGCTCCCGGGTCCAGCTGACAGCTGCCCGGCTCAGGATGGTCGGAGATGAGCTGCACCAGCTGACAGTGCGGAGGAGAACAAGCCTAGGCAGAAAGAGGCTGTGCACCTGCTTCTACCTGCTCTACACTGCCACTCACCTGGCAGCACTGGCACTACTCATGCAGGGCAAGAGGAACCTGTAGGACCCGGGGAGCAATGGAGCTGTCCAGTCAGCACCAGCAACAGGTACTCAACTAACTAAATGCATAACCAGCGTCCTCCTGTACATTACTATGGTCAACTAGGCTTAATCACACTCTTCATAACTTACCACTCACTAGTGACTCCTCACCAGGTCATGAGAGCTGGAGTATGTAGGTAGTTTGTTGTAATGTGCATTTCTTTGTTTATATTTCAATATTTGTTTTATTTATAATGTTAACTATTGTTTATGTAAATGTATCCATGTCTTACAATTTCTTACATGTTTGGACATAGTAATAAAATACTAATCTAGTAGTGACAACAGTAAATAATCGAGTATTATCTGTTTATCTCCAGGTGGCTTTATCTATCTTTTCATCTCTAGGTAGCTCGCTCTCTAGTTAACTTTTGCTATCTATCTATCTATCTATCTATCTATCTATCTATCTATCTCTCTCCCATCTATATCTATCTATCTATCTATCTATCTATCTATCTATCTATCTATCTATCTTTCTCTCTATCCTGTCTATTTATCTTCTGTACTTTCTATTTATATTCTGTACTGTCTATTTATATTCTGTTCTGTCTATCTATCTATCTATCTATCTATCTATCTATCCTGTCTATTTATCTTCTGTACTGTCTATTTATCTTCTGTACTGTCTATCTATCTATCTATCTATCTATCTATCTATCTATCTATCTATCTATCTATCTATCTATCTATCTTCTGTACTGTCTATTTATCTTCTGTATTATCTATCTATCTATCTATCTATCTATCTATCTATCTATCTATCTATCTATCTTCTGTACTGTCTATTTATCTTCTGTACTATCTATCTATCTATCTATCTATCTTCTGTACTGTCTATCTATCTATCTATCTATCTATCTATCTATCTATCGCTTGATCTATTGATCTATCACTAGATATAGTCTAATCTTTAATTTCCATGATATTCTAGGTGACAGCACTTAATGTCATACCTTTGTAATTGTAACACATTGCATATATTTGTATGTAGTAGTATACAATATGAACTCCAACAGGTACATGCCACCTGGGACTGTATTAATCTAATGAAATCTACCCTGTGAGGCTTGTTGCTATAGTGGATAAGGCTTTAACCACGAAGTCTCATTAAGTCATTATAGTATGTTTATTAGGTAGAACACAGATCCACTTTTGTAATGTATTGCATTATACTAGGCAATTACATCAGTGGAGTAAAACAACCCATGGCAGCATGTGTAAACATATAATGACTTGGTTTCAGTGCAATGCATGTACTGCCAGGAGGCTTCACTTCAATGTTAAATGGATAAAAGAAGTTTGCTATGGGGGCACTTGGTGTGTTAGATATCCAATGTTCTCCAATAAAATTACCATTTAACATTGCTTTACACAGTGTCTTCATGTCCCTGCTCTCTGGTTAATTCTTGCTCTCCTTAACTTATAAACAAATATTTCTCTACAGACCACACACAAAATATTTTAAGCTACAGAGTCCTGAGAGGCCTGTCCCTTCTAGGAATAACCATAAATGGTATCCCTATAGAGTTACATATTTGTTCTCTGCAGTTTTGCTGTATCACAAGACTGTACATCAAGTCCTTATGGGCTAAATTAACAGAGCAGTTTATAAATGTAATCGTCTCCAAGGCAGTTTTATTTATATTATCAAGTTCGAATTCATCAAGGGGAAGCTTTAACCCCTTTACAGAAGATAAACTCATCTTGTACAATAATATGCACATGCTACAATTAATTGCTTCAGTCTAGTGCTATAAAATTGCTTACATACTAAAGAAGACATGTAGACCCATGAACATGACATTCAGAATGATAACTTATCTAATACTTAGTGCTCTTTCCGTGTTTACAGTCTAAATCTACAGGTTGAGCGTTTCCCTTTTATCACAGATAAATCTAAATAGGTTATAAAACTATCTGAGCATGTATTTAACTATATGTAGATGTAAATCAGGAGTAAAACCTGCAGAAATTGCAGGCTAGAGGAAATATACATAGTAAATATTAGGCACCGGACCAAAACAAGAAAGTTCATTTATATAGGTCTATAGTAAAGATTTCTCAATTGCTGGTAATGACAATCCACAGACTACTAATATTTATATCTAGAACAACCAGATGGTTATATACAGATGTATAGATATGAAATTATGATAAATTATAATTAACACAATTGACATCAAATGCTACCTTAGTAACAAACTCTACAACATACAAAAAAGACATGTTGTCTACATAACATTTAGATCTTATTTAATCTTAGTGTCCTGATGACTTCAAACTTTATGAGATATTGTTCTTTGGTACATGATGGATAGATAGATAGATAGATAGATAGATAGATAGATAGATAGATAGATAGATAGATAGATATGGATATAATGGAACACTACATAAATAAAACAATGAGACATTAAATAGTGATATTTAAAAGGAGGTAATGCAGAAAAAGTTGGCTCACTACTGAAATGTAATATTTGCCTAAAGATGGGAGCTGTTTCTGGAACAGTCTTAAAATACTAGTCTAGACTTTAAACAGAAGAAATAGCAAGAGTAACATTATGATTGACAAAAATTGGTGCAAACTTGAAAACTGGTACACTCATGCCAGTGGCAAACAGATGTAGCAGAGCTAAATGTGTCATTTTACAAATTGACAGATTCAAGTGAAAAGCTAGACAACTACACCACTATTAGACATGTTTCAAAAAGATAGATTAGAGTTAAATAACTATGAAACTAATAATTCAAAGAGCTAGATAGCTACACGACTAATTGACTCAAGTAAACAACTTGACAGGTAAAGTATTAATAAACTGTATCAAGGATGACGATAGATAAACTACTAAAAAGCCCAAGCACAACTCTAAGCAAACACTATTTATAGGCCTAAGAAACAAACCAGAAAGATTTTCCTCTAATAGGCCCAAGCAAGGAGACAACATTACTAATTGATTTAAACAGAGAGCTAGACAGATACACTACAAATAGGCTCAAGCAAAGAGCTAGGTAGCCACACTACTTATAGACCTAAGTAATAAGCTACAATGCAATACTACTTATAGACCTAAGCAAAGAGCTTCAAAGCTATACTACTAATAGACCTAAGCAAAAAACTACAAATCTACAATATTGATAGACCTAAACAAAAAGCTACATTACTAATATACCAAGCAAAGAGTTACAAAGCAACACTACTAATAGGTCAAAAAAGAGCTATGAAGCTACACTACTAATAGACCTGAGCAAAAAGCTAGGTAACTTTATTACTAGTAGATCCAAGCAAATGGATAGACAACTACAATGCTAATAGACCCCCTAACCTACAGTAGTAAGCCAAATCAAAAACCTATTAAGTTATCCATCTAATTAACTCAGTACTACCAGTCACAAGTATAAAGCTAAACAGATACACTCATAATAAAGTTAAAAAGTTAGACGACTACTATACAAGTTAGACAGGCTACTTGTGTCATAGCTAAGAGCAACAAGCTAGACCTTTACACGTCTAATAGACCCATATGACTCTGGATCTGTCCATGGTGCTGAACATCTATATTCCTTCTTATCCCATAGGTTATACTATACATATGGTCAGCCTTTATATCAACATTTCTTATTCTTATATACCTCAATGTCACCTCTATTTTAATAAATACTGGGAATTATTATATTGATATTGTGTGACTTTCTCCAGCAGATACAAATTGATGAATAGGACAATGTGATGTAATGTCTGGCAGTGACCAGATATCCCTACCAAATTTATGTCAGAGAAATAAAATGAGATGGTGTGTCCGTCTAATATCAATCCATCAACATGCACATATGTAATTGTAAAACCAATCAGATTACCTGTGGTTCATATTATATGCTGTATATTAAACTGATTGCGGCTGCATTTCTGGGACTTATTTACAGGCCAAGATGAAACAATGGCCAGGACCATATTTCAAAATCAGCTTTTGTCTTGTCTTTTGTTATTATTTTACAAGCATAAGAGCTCAGTGGGACACAAAGCTGCTACAAAAAGACACAGTATCAATGTGGGCTAAACAAGCATCATATTAATTCCCAAGCTCATAAGCTTCTTGTCAAGAAACTAAAATTGGAAAACGTATTCAGTAATTTGTTTGGTAATCCTGAGTTCTAACCTGATGAATGAAATATGTTTTACAAATGATAGGTGACACAATGGACTACTACAATAGGACTACATATAATAGTAATGTACATCTGAATTGCATTTTGTAACAGCATACTTTAAAAGTATACAGGAAAACACAAAATATAGTATATACTGATGCCCTACTCCAACCACCTTCAAAAGTGTTGACAGGACTCGCTTTGTAGCATCATCCAGCAAGCTAATAATGGTTGTCCTCGATGTAAAATAATATTTGGACTTAACCAGTAGCCATGTTAACAAATTGTATGTACAACAGTATATTGGCACCTTAACTAGTTTAAGGGTGACATGTATGAACTTGGCGCCAACTCGCCAGTTCTAAATCAATTTTTCTTCCCAAATGTATGAAAGTGTCATATGTGGGTTGATAAATCTGGTGTGTGGTATGGCTTGCATAGCATAACATATTTTTGGCACATTTAAAAGTGTCATGTCTGGTGTAGAATGCAATCTGTTCATACATCTATAGAACAGGGCTACAACAGGATTTTTGGCTCAAAGCACGCCAGAAAACTCGCACAGCCCCATTCATACATGTCACCCTAAATGACCAGGCAGCGGCAGTTTATCTCTGCAGGGATGTTCTGGAACATCTGTGCAGATATTGCAGCTGCAAAACTAATTGTACATTGAGAATACAGGGATGTTTTACTATCATCCCTGGCTTCTCAATCGCTGGGGTACCGTAACTGTCTGAGCTGCTGGGTCATATCAGATTCATATCATGTCTCTAGTCAGTGCAGGGGATGTATTTCCCTTGTAACTGGGGTAATATACCAGCCATAGTTACAGGGTAGATCAACCAAAACAAAAGTGACATAAAAGTGCTCACCAGTCCCTTGTCTGATAGGGGTACTATATGTAAAACAAAGTTACAAAAAAAACACACACAGAAAAAATAATATGTTATTAGAATAAATACTAACAGCCTAAAACATGATATCACCTATATTTAAACGACCATGATGGAAAAGTGAATTGCAGAACCCATTTTAGAGGCACTTTTGCTGTTACAAAAATAAATAAAAAATTTTTTTTAGTATTTTCCCACATATTCAAAAATAAAATAAAATCATGTGCAAATTACATAAAAATAAAGCCTAATATATCACAGAAAAAAAAAGCTAAAAAAACTAGTACAATAACCGAGTGCAAGAAAGTGTTAGGGTATGTTCACACAGCTTATTTTGGGACGCATTCGCCACATATTGAGAGCGTACTGCGCTCTAATACGAGCGAAATGCGCCCCAAACATTACGTAATCCACAGTTCTCATTGAGAACTATGGATTACGCCTCCTTTCCCTGTTTATACAATACGCTCGTATTATTGGCGCGGGGTTATAATTGACATGTCATTTATTCACGCCGCTTGTGCGCTATGAGTAATGACCGTCTTTGGGGCAAGCGGGCTGCCCCCCCCCCCGCATAGCGGGAGTACGTGCCGATCGGTGTGAGCTCCCAAACACCCAGCGTAATTTCGGGGCGTACTGTACTCCCCGCAGTTAAGCCGTGTGAACAGAGCCTTATAACATTCAAACCGGCATGTACTACGGAAAAAAATGAAAAAATGTGCCTAGTCGGGAAGTGGGGTAAACAGCCGGTCAGGAATGGCTAAAGAAGACCTGTGACATTTCTGGACAAGTCATTTTTAGTGAATATTTTGTTCCCCATAAAATAACAATTCTCGATCATCTTCACTTTTAACTTTGTGTTGTGTTGTTCCTCTGTTACTCTTTCTAAAAAAAATTACTAAATTATTCGGTTGGGTGTTACCATTCCTGTTTTTAGAGGGGTCTATCCCTACATGCACTGACTAAACAGTGTCAGAACTGTGCTGGGACACACCCCAATTAGTAACACCCAGTTGACTGATTCAGTAATACATTTCTAGGAGGAACAGCACAACACAGAGTAATAAGAGAAGACGCTCCAGAACTGTTATTTCCCAGAGATATAACACATTTTCCAATTGGTGCTGGCAGTCAATGTGAGCAGGGACACACTCCTATAAAAGCTGGAAAGGTAACACCCAGCTGACTGAGGAATACATTTCTAGAAGGAATAACAGCAAAATACAGAGAAGATGTTCCAGAATTGTTATGTCACAAGGAACACACATATGTACTAAAACATACATGTCAGGAGATGTCACGTGTCCTCTTTAACATGTCTAAAATAAAGAGAATGTATTCACAGATGAATAAAATCCCTGTACTCAGAAGAGTCCCAAATGGTTAGAAAATAAACAAACCTCATTCCCCAGTCTGAAAAGTCCCAAGTTACCAGAACCTCAAGTGGTTTACCTTGTGTGCTCACATCAGCCATAGCGTGCCAGACACCTCCCAAACATACTGCCCTGCACACAACAGCAAAAGGCAATCTCCTGGGATTCGTGATTATACCTTCACTCACTACTTGGTGAAAAGAGCAATGTGCACACAGAACTGTACTGTACTGCTATGACATACTGTCTCAGTGTCCTTCATGTTGCATGGGTGTAAATGTGTTTGAAACAGCTAAGTTATACATGATTGTCCTTTCCTCTCTTTCAGGTTAGGAAGTATGGTGTCCTCGTGAAGAGGAGTAATTGAAGCCATTGGTGCCTGATGATGACGAGGATATTCCTGTGCTGAACATGAAGTGCAGATGAAGGAGCAGTCCTAAGAATTAGATTTGAAGGCTGATGATGGTTGAGCTTCAGTGCATGCAATGAACACTCAACCTAACTATCCTCTGATAACGGGAAGGGGCAGCATTTCAGTAGGTAGCTGCCACTAGCCAGCAATGTCTGGGAGAATGTGCAATGGCCTGATTATAATGTGTGCAGTGTGGTGAGGCTCTCCTGGAGAGCAATAAGCTAAACCCCAAGTGTCATGGTCAGAACAATACCACAAGACACCACAGGGTTGCAACTGCTTCCAGACTGGGAAGTTTGTTTGCAGATGTGTGAATTTTTTTTAAAGTTTCTCTAATACACAAGATGTGTAGAAAATATTGTAAGTACCTATTAGAGTCTATTTATTGTACATAAGGCATTCCTCTTTTCGACCTCTGAACTCTTTTCTGGACCTTTAATGGCATTTTTTACATTTATATTGATCTGTTTTATTGCTTGTGGAGAAGCAGCATTTACTTGTCAACTGATTTATTATCTTTATTCGAAAAAATAGCAAAGAAAAAACTTTTACTTAAGGTTTACCGCATTTATTTGTCTCGATCTGCTACAGCCTTAATGATTTTAGGTGCTGTCAAAGGTGATTTACTGGAAGGTGCTCTACAAATTAGAACGTTATCATTAACCGGCGAGGCTGACAAGGAGATGTGGCTTCTGCTTGAAGTATAGAGCATGGGCCATTTATACAGTAATAAACCGTAGGCCTCAGTTATGGTCAGCTATGGTTAACCAGCACAGCTTTGTGCAAACCGAATCCTCTTATACAGCAAACTCTTGTACATTGTTTACACGTACATTTTTACATTATGATCAAACATAATGTTTTAAGATGGTGTTTTATTAAAGAGGTGTATATGTAAATAAATGGTCAAACGGGCACTTACCTAAGAAGTCAGATAAGTGTGCTAAATATCTCCACCCTTTGTACAGCACATTGCTTAAGTCTATCTCTAGACTTGTGTTTATTCACAAATGATCTTTTTAGATTGTATCCGATAATGCAACATTTCTTGGAAAGATGTAGCCTCCAATGTGGTAATTATGTCTTCTCATCAATGAGTAGGAATGTGTATCTTATAAAACAAAGCAGTCATTGTCACTGGTAATCTTTCAGTATAGCAAATGAAAACAGTAAGAAAAAGCTAAAGGTGCATTTGTATATAAAATACCTATTACATATATACAATATTGACAGTTTTTAGTTACCCAGGGCAGAGATATTGGCACACTTGGTTACCTGTGCTGTTGTTTTATATCTCGAACATGAATTTTTCAGTCTACCATATTCGGTGAGTAAACTGTCTATGGCAGTGAAAAGTCACACATTTTTGGACTAAACAATACTACAACCAACCTGATCAAGAAGTTTTTGCAGTCCACTAATTGAAAATCTATCAGAAAGAATAATCGACAAGCAGAAGCATTTATATTATTTTCTTTTTATATATTCCCAAACAGTTGTTTAGATGATTGATTTTAATTATGGTTTCTTTTTCACTATTTTTCTTAACTGATTTCTAGACGCTACATGCCAGGTAACAAAGACCACATTGTTGTGTTGCATAGATAGGAACCAATGTACTAAAAATGTGTTACTAACAATTGGTGCTCCATTTGGTGCTGTATAGAAATCTGGTGACGTAACTGTTGTTATTAATAAGAAAAATCTAACAATGTTATGGAAGTGCCTGGTTTGATGACCTTGGTCTATATACCACCAAGGCTAAGCATACAGTAGAATATAACAACATGACTGTTAGAGCTGTGTAATGTTAATTAAATGTGTATTTTCTTTGAAATGTGCTAAAGGTCTATTGTTCTGCCTTATAATATGGAGTTGATAATAGTAAGTGCAATGGGAATAAAGGGCATTTGTGAGTCTTGGCCAGTACGGGGAGGAATTATGTCACGAATGGCAGTAGTGGTAGAGAAAGGCAAGTAAACTGGTGCTACAGCGTAGTGTAACTGTACACATCAAGGATGGTGCTTTGGATTTAGTGGACCGTACCAATCATTGCTATTATCAACATATAGAATAGAGGATAAAGTCAATCAAGAGAGAAGTTCGAATTTGTTTATTAGTTGGTAACAATGAAAATGTTGTGTTATCTAGATGACAATATACGGTAGTAGATTTGATTTCGGCTGGTGCTAATTACCGTGTTTGTGGTGCTACATTTTCCTAATCATTTTCAAGGGCTGTTGAATAGTTAAGAAGAAAACAAAACATCAAAAACATTAAATAAAAATGAATTGTAACTTGTCTAATTAAGAACAAGTGGACCACAAGACTTTTTACATATTAAAGCTTCCATGAGGTATGTAAGAACCAGCACAAGGAGGTGCTTTTTTGTAGAACAACATGGTAAAACAAAAAATTTTTATGACTATACTTTTATTATTAAAGTAATGCACATTTTTTCTTAATAAAACATTTTCCTGTCTCTGTTGCAGATTCTCTCCCTATGCTTGTCTTATCATGTAAACCAATTAGAATTTACACCTGGGGTACTTAATACTGTTCCTTACAAATCCCAAAATTTCCAATAAGCCAGTACCTGAAAATAAAGTAAAAATATACAATACTATGCCTTGCTAACTCCAACATTTCTGTTAAGTCAGCACTTGAAAGTGAACTAAAATATAAAGTCTTTAAGTACTGATATCAAGTCGACTAAAATACTGTAAAAAGAAACAGTTATGCTGACAATATTACCTCGAATCACGACACTTTCACTAGACTGCTCACCTTAATCTACTGCCATTCAGATTTTCTCAGATACTACCTTATATGCATATCTCCCTGCACAAGAAATATGAGAAACTGTATTTACCATAGATAATATAAAGGAAAACTGTAGTAGTTGACAACAAATCAAATTTCAGCAATTCCAGAAGCATTTTGGAAAATAAAAGCTGGAATCTGATTACTAAGGGTGATTGTTTTCCTTTGCCCCATTTATCTTAAATCTCCCCTATATTAATACAATTTGAATTATTGACAAATAGTTAGAAAAAAATTTGTTGTGATATTGTAACTTTAAATAATAAATCTAAAATTGTAAGTTAACTGAATGTTGATTATTTCGTTTGGGACATCAGATGTTTTCATAGCCTCAACAGATGTACATTTTACAAAAAATATCAATTGTATCAAATATTTGTAAATATTTTCATTCCGCTCTTAATTTTGTTGATCTTTATTGGGAAAACTACCCATTATCTTGTTCTCTGTTATAAAAGCACAGTCGTTTAAAATTACAAATGATTATGCTGATACTGTACAGCAATAGCTATATGTAGACCACTTTCAGAATTCTGTTTGCATTAAAAGAACCTAACTATTCTTAAATGGAAAAAACAATACCCTTCACTACAAAGGGTTTTTCACTGCTATTTATCTGTAGTCAACTTATGTTCAAGACAACTTGTCTAATTTCCTGACATTACATAGCAAAACTATTTTTTCTTGATTGAACAATCCTATATATGGCATAGCTCACCGAAATGGTACAGGGCCTCTAGTATGCAAAAATAAAATCCGTTTTATTCCAAACGAAAGAAGACAAAATACAACGTATGACAAAGTAAACAGCAGTGATAACAAGGCAATGATGAAAAAGACAGCCTAGCCTACGCGTTTCAAACAGAAGTTCTTACTCATAGCTTCATTGTCATACATTGTATTTTATCTTCTATCATTTGGAATAAAAAGGATTTTATTTTTACATACTAAAGACAGATGCTGGCTTTTTCTTTTTTTATATTTTTCTTGATGGTGCAACTGAATGCAGTCTCAGCTGTAAATACATAAAATATTTTATGAATAAAAAACTGAATTTTAGTCCAGAAGTATCTCTATGAATGAATGCGTAGAAATGTTAAGAACCCTTTTAAGTCAACACAAAATCTGTGTAGTGTAAAACAGTTTAAAGAAGTCACAGAAGAGAGAGATGTGGGAGATGCTGCTTCAATTTCTCCCTACATGAATAAAATAGCATAAGTAGGAGAGAGGAAGGGAGTAATGGAGAACATTTCTGATTGGTTAAGCAAACACAGATCTTACATTATACCAGGAAGGGTATACACACTCAACAAGCATATGGAGAGAAAATGCATATGCAGAAACCAGACGGGAGAAGGAATAAAATTGTCAGTTTAGTTACATTACTGGTTGCATTATATGTAATATACATTTACAGATACCTAAAGAGTGTATGTATTAAGTTAGCCATGGCATAAAAATTTACTTAATTGTTGTAGGTCAAAAGGGTTCTGATGCTCTCTGTACCACTGGCTTATTTCAGTGCCCATTGGGTATTTTAAGATTTGTGGAAATCTGCCAAATGCACTTCTATGAAAGCAACATGCTTATCTGATTGGTTGAGGTTGTATTTCAACCAATCAGCATGTAGATTTCATAAAACTACCATTTAAGTTTAAATGGCTCCCAGTGTTTCAGAGAGGCCCCCCCCCCCCTATGATTTTAGACCACAAAAAAGGTATCCCCATTTTTGACTGCATGGTATTATGTACGACAGGAATGTAAAGTACAAGTCAGAATAGTAATTATTTTAGTAGAATATTATTGAGGAGCCTGAATGTAATTTTTCTCGTGACATGCTTTTCACTTTCGTCAGAACCTCAGAGCTCTACTCTTTTCAGATACAACATTCTATTTTATTAAATTGCAACCAGAGAGGAAAAGAATCCAATGGGGGGCGAAAGCTGAAGAACACAACAAAGGGATACATTTGTTCTGCTGTCAAAAGTACAAAGAACTGTATAATGAAAGCTGTTTAAAGGGAAGAAAATGTTTTATTATATATACAAGTGCACTACTCAATGATTTTATTTTACTATTTGGCTGGTTTATTTTTCTGTGTGCAATGATAATAGAAAAGTATCTTTTTGGATACAATTCATCTGCCTGTTTTATGATAAATGTAAAAATACAATAAAATACCTTTTTTAAAGATCAATTTGTGGTTTTCTACTGCTGATAAGCATCAGAGAGATCCAACTCTTTAATTGTCCTCTTATATAGTAAAGCTGTTATATCCTAATAGAAAAAAACATAGTTCTACCCAGTATTTTGAGAATCAGATCTACATTATATGATATACAGGTGAAGCTACCCTGCCATGGTTATTTCACATTAAATGATTAGAACCCAACAACTGTCACCTGTCAACCAAGACAAGTCATGTTATTTTTTCTATTTAATAAATGGTAAGATTTGCTATATACAAACAGCAAAAAGTCGGGCTAGCTAGAAACAATTAGACACAGATATCCACAAAAACACATTTTTTTTAAAATTTGGACAATAACATATTTAGCCAGATATATGCAGACAAGCTAATTCTACTGGTTTCAGTCTATGTGAAATAATGTCAATTTACAGAATTTTTAAAATGTTTCTCATAGAGTACAATGTCTAAATCCAAAAGAAACAGCAAAAAATGTATCAATATAGTGGCATAGTCAAACATTTTGATTTATATTACTTAGCACTAGTTGAGAACGTGGCAAGAAGCCAAACATTGTAGGTACAGATATTTTGAAATCTGTGGAGACTAATCTAAATCTTGAAAGGTTCCAAAGTTTTTAACTATTCTAGGGGTACACTGTTATATAGTATCTCACAAAAGTGAGTACACCCTGCACATTTTTGTAAATATTGTACTATATCTTTTCTTGGGACAACACTGAAGATATGACACTGCGATACAATGTAAAGTATTCAATATACCACTTGTATAACAGTGTAAATTTGGTGTGCACATAAAATAACTCAACACATAGCCATCAATGTCTAATATCACTGGCAACAAAACTGAGTACACGTCTAAGTGAAAATGGACAAATTGTAACAATTAGCCATTTTCCCTCCTCGGTTTCATGTGACTTGGCAGTGTTGCTAGGTCTCAAGTGGGAATGGGGAGCAAGTGTGTTAAATTTGGTGTTATCACTCTCACACTTATACTGGTCACTAGAAGTTGAACATGGCACCTCATGGCAAAGAACTGTCTGAGGAGCTGTAAAAAAAATTGTTGCTCTACATAAAGATGGCTTAGGCTAAAGAAAGATTGCTAACACCCTGACACGGAGTTGCAGCACGGTGACCAAGACCATAAAGCGGTTTAACAAGACAGGTTCCACTCAGGACAGGCCTTGCCATGGTCGATCAAAAGAGTTGAGTGCATGTGCTCAGTGTCAAATCCAGAGATTGTCTTTTCAAAATAGAGTTATGTGTGCTGCTAGCATTGCTGCAGAGGTTAAATGGGTAGCAGTCAGCCTGTGAGTGCACAGACCATACTGCATCAAATTGGTCTGCATAGCTGCCGACCCAGAAGAATGCCTCTTCTAAAGGTGATTCACTAGAAAGCCAGGAAACAGTTTGCGGAACACAAACAAACTAAGGACATGGACTACCGGAACTATGTCCTGTGATCTGATGAGACCAAAATAAGGTTATTTGGTTCAGATGGTGTCAAGCGTGTGCGACGACAACCAGGTGAGTGCCATGAATGCCATCAAGTACTGTAACATACTGAAGCAGAGCATGATGCCCTCCCTTCGGAAACTGGGCCATAATTCAGTATTCCAACAGGATAAGACCCCAAAAAAACCTCCAAGATGACCTTGCTAAAGAAAATAAGGTACTGGAGTGGCCAAGCATGTTTTCAGACCTAACCCCTATTGAGCATATGTGGGACATACTTAAATGGAAGGTGGATCAGTGCAAGGTGTCTAACATCCAGCAGCTCTATGATGTTGTCCACGTACTTTTAACCATATAGTGTACAATATCTCTAAAAAGTGATTACTCCTCTCACATTATTGTAATTGTTTTATTATATCTTTTCATGGGTGAAAACGGAAGATTGGTCACTTTGATACAAAGTAGTCAGTGAAGAAATTGTATAACAGTGTACATTTTGTGTGCCTTCAAAATAAATAGACACATAGCCATCAATGTCTAAACCGATGGCAACAAAAGTGAGCATAGAAAGATATGTACTACTGACTGATTGAATGTATACTGTGGCAAATTGTGAAATAGGAGTTGTAAAGGGATCCAGGGTTAGATTAGTAGATAGTTTGGAATTAATCAAATCAATCATTTTTTCTGAAAATACTTTAGAATCAGTACATGACCACATACGGTTGGAAAAATCAGTGGAAGGGGAACCACATTTAGGATAGACAACCAGGCAATTGGGAGCAACTTAATGTGGTGGAATGCTGAAGCTAAAAATGGCAGAATGAGCTTGGTGAAAGTATGTATCTCTCGAGGTTTCGTTAACTATGTGTTTACAAATAGCAATTCAGCTATGTAGCATCTTTTGAGTCAGGGAACATTTTTCCCATTTGGTGAATAATTTAGCTGACGTTTTCTCATTCTAGTTAGAATGCCCGAGTAAAGGGTAAATTGTGAATGTCAGGAGGTGGAGCTACCCAGGACATCATCAGAGTTGTTAGGAGAGAATGATTGAGCTGGCAAATTAATTTTGGATTTACAAAAAGCGGAAGCTTGCAGGAAGGACAGAAAATGAGTGGATGGGACCTCATATTTGGAGCAGAAATCTGAAAATTAGTAAAGTTGGTTAGATTGGGAATCATATAAGTGTAAGGCAAGGAACAATCCCTTTTCTCTCCAGATTCAGAAGTGGGGATTATATAATCCCACTTTGAATTCAGGATGCCCCCATAGTGAGAGGTATTTACTGACTTGATAGGGGAGGCCAAACAATGTTCTGCATGCCTTCCAGGCCCCAATTGTATCTCTTAGAATAAGGCTACCCTTGGCTGACTTTGGAAGAGCTGAGAATTTGACGTGGAAGAGACTAGTGAGATTCCAAGGGGCTGCTAGAGAAGTTTCCACTGGTAAATTAGAATAATCAGACATTCCTTTTATCCAGTCAGGTTTATGTCGTAAAAGACTGGCTAGGTTGTATATATAAGTCTGGAAGATTAAGGCCACCCTTCTCTTTCGGGAGCATAAGCTTTGTTATAGCACTTCAAGGTCTCCTTTTTCCAAAAGAAAGGATGAAAATGAAGAAGTGCTTCTATCATCCCAGCCCTCACCCATCTCTTCAACCTATCACTAACCTCTGGCATCTTCCCTTCCACCTTTAAACATGCTACTATCACTCCAATCCTTAAAAAAACAACCACTGACCCCTCCTCTTGTCCAACTATCGCCCATCTCACTGCTCCCTTTTGCTTCCAATCCCCTCGAGCAGCACGTCTTATCTTCAGCTGTCCTCCCACCTCTCCTCCAACTCTCTTTTTGACCCACTACAATTGGTTTCCGACCCACCACTTACCGAAACCGCCCAAACCAAGGTCACCAATGACCTAGCAACTGCCAAAGCCTCACGCCATTACTCTGTGCTTCCCCCTCTAGACCTGTCCTCTGCCTTGACACTGTCGGACCTTTCCTTTGCTACAAATCCTCTCCTCCCTCGGCATCAGGGACTTGGCTCTTTCCTGGATCTCCTCGTACCTCACTGATCGGACTTTCAGCGTCTCTCATTCTTGCTCCACCTCCTCCCCCTGGCCTCTCTCTGTTGCTGTCCCTCAGGGGTCAGTCCTGGGTCTTTTACTCTTCTCTATCTACACTCTTGGCCTCGGTCAGCTCATAGCATCACACGGCTTTCATTACCACCTATATGCTGAACAATACCAACTCTACTTCCCCGGGCCCCCAGATGTCATTTTCTCTACTCCCCCAGATCCCTGACTGTCTGTCCTCATTTCCTCCTTCTTCCATCACGTCTCCTAAAACAAAAATATGGAGAAAAAAGAACTCATCATCTTTCCACCGTCCAACTCTACCCCTGCCCCTGATCTCTCTATCTCAGTCAATGGCTCTACACTCTCAGTCAATGGCTCTACAAGTCCGCTGCCTTGGGGTAATCCTAGACTCCGCTCTATCTATCAAACCACACATCCAAAAACCCTTACTCTGCCGCCCCCTCCACCTGAAAAACATCTCTCGCTCCGCTCATTCCTCAACTATTACACTACAAAATTGCTGGTCCTTACGCTTGTGGTCTGCCGCCTAGGCTACTGCGAGATGCTTCTCTGTGGCCTCCAGGTGCACCACACTCCCCCCAATCCATCCTTAACTCTGCTGCCATCTTATCCACCCTTCTCCTCGCTACTCCTCTGCCTCTACCCTTACCAATCCCTTCACTGGCTTCCCATTGCCCAGCGAATTCATTTCAAGCTACTATCCATGAACCCACAAGGCTCTCCAGACCTCTCCCCCCCCATACATCTCTGTCCTAAATTTTCCCAAAAATCTCCCCTCACGCAATTTTCGCTCCTCACAGGACCTTCTCCTCTGCTCTCCCCTTATCAGCTCCTCACATAACCGTCTCCAAAATTCTCCCCTGTTCACCCCCAGTCTGGAACTCACTGCCCCAACACATCAGACTCTCCTCCACTTTCACCAGCTTCAAAAGCAGCCTGAAAAGCCATTTCTTCAGGCTTGCCTATAACCTACACTAACCTTATTGTCACTACTTCCTCCACAACATTCTGCCCCCCACCTCCTGTCTCTTTCCCCTCCTTGTAGATTGTAAGCCCTCGCGGGTAGAGTCCTCTCTCCCTCTGTCGTACCAATTGTCATAATCACTTATCATTGTACTCGTTGACTTATGTTTTTGTATGTAACCCACTCGAATGTACAGCGCCCTGGAATCAATGGCGCTTTAAAATAAATAATAATAATAAAAAAGAAAGGAGACTAGAGATATCCTTATACTTGAGAAGTAAAGGGATAGTTTGTAATAAGTATAAGAGTTTTGGGAAGGTCATGATCTTCAATAAGTGACATCTGGCCATCAAGGAGAGAGGGAGGTGCATCCATCTCTCCAGTTCGGCGAAGATTTTTTTAAACAAAGGGGGGGGGGGGTGATTAAGATTGGTAGATAGACTCTAGGGGCCACATGTATGAAAACATGTATGAAAACTGTTTAGGTCTAAAACTAATTTTTTTGCCCATAGGTTGCGAAAACGATTTAAGACCAGTTCCAGCCATCGCCAGGTCACCCTGTCAAATGATTTTTCCACATCAATGGATAAGATGGTGGGAGATGTATATAGGTTAGGGCACAGTTTGATCTCATCAAGGATGGGCAGAACCTTTTGCACATTGGAGACTGCAGCTCTTCCCCTCACAAAACCAGTCTGCTGGGAGGAAATCAGCTTGGGGAGTAAAATCGCTAAATGATCAGCGAGAATCTTAGAGATCAAGTTCAGATCCACATTAATCAAATATATAGGGTGATATGAGGAGGCAATAAGAGGATCTTTTCCTTGTTTCTGGAGGACTTTTATATAGGCCGAATTCATATATGGTGGAATAGGGCAAACTATCATAAACGCATTGAAAACTCTGGTTAGGTATGGAGTAATATCTTAAATCATGTGTAGTCACTGACCCTTATCATGATGGGAAGAGGCTACCACCCTGCAAGGAAAGTTTTTGTGTATAAGGATTATCACCCATTTTTACCGTCTGGTGAAGGGGACCCAAAAACTTCGCCAACCCTCAAACGTTTGAGACAAATAGGTTACCTTCTGCTAGGTTTGTTTCCTGAAGTAGTACTATCTGTTCTCAACTTTTTCAGGTGCCGAACAACTATTGATCTCTTATTGGGGGATTTTAGTCCTTTGATGTTCCATGAAGTCAACCTCATAGTAAAATTTGAAAGGGGGGGTGATGGCAGAGATGAAAGACAGGGAATTGACTTACCCCGGGGCTCCAGTAATCCTTCAAATAGGTGCGCGGTACCGACGACATCCAAAACTATGAGACAGGCATCACAACAAAAAATAAAGAACAGAAAACAAAAATGCAACCTCAACAAAGCACCAGTGGACTTACAAACAAAGGGGAAAATAGCCGCCAATATGTTGGTGCAAAAAAACCTCCCTTTTTCCGGCATATAGAAAGGAGTCAATTCGTTGTTAAAGAATTAAAAAAAAGAAAACACATTCACATTGGTCTCCCTCACTGAGATCTAAAGCATGTAAAAGCTTATCAACATGTTATAAAAAAGGGCCTGAGGCCATGAACAGGGAACAGATTCAAGGAAAACCTGAGAAGAGGAGAGACAGTATAGTCACATACTATGGAAGGAGAAATATCAAGTTCCTGAGCACCAGGATGAGCGTGCTCGTTGGTCTGTAGGTAGATCTTGGGCAAGAGGTGGAGACATATGAGAAGGAGCTTCTACCCAGTCCTTTGGAGGACTTATGTGTTTTCGAGAAGAAATAGGTAAATTTTCCATGGAATTTTCATGTTACTGCAGAAGAGACTTTAGAGCTGATGAAGCTTCAGAAAGAAAGGTGAAAACCGACAAGGAGGAATACTCTCAGAGAGACAGGGTAGACAATAGCAAATTTAATATGTCGGCGGTATAATGTGGAACAGAAGGAAGAAAAGGCTAATTTTTTTTGCAACTTCTACTGAAAAGTCTCCGAAGATTAGCAACTTGTGGCTCTTTGCCTTTAATGGCTCATTGATCTTATTGACCTTTTCATTGAAATCTAGGTATTTGGTTATTATGGGTCTTGCGCGTTCCCTCATTGCTGGAGGGTCTTGTGTGGCACGGTTTTTAGAAGATGTGTGAACACGTATATCTGGACCCAAGCAGTGAGCTCTTTCGACTTGGTAGGATTGAGGGAGTCCAAGAGCTTCAGGAATTAGCTGTTCGCTTCGAGTATCTATATCTTTTGCAGGGAATGATTCAGGGACTCCTATGATCCGTAAGTTATTGTGACGTGATCGGTTTTCTGGTTATTAGCGTAAAGTATTTCCATAGCTCAATTAGAGATATCCATTTCCTCTTCTAGAGAGTAAAGCCTTTGTTCACACTCTTTCATTCACTGTGGGTGATTTTAAATTTCTTTTTGTATTTGAGTGAGGAAGGCCGTAACTGTCACCGCTAGCATTTCCTAGATGTTCGGTTCCATCTTTTTGACCACAACAGCAGCAAGATGATTATATTCAATAACAAAGTCATCTGTCTGATCCTCTTCCAAAGCATCCATCTGACTAGGTGATGGCGAAGGAGGAGGACAGCTTGGCGTGGGGGTTGCTGAAGGGGAGGCCTGTGTGTCAGGCAAGGTCTGGTCCACTTTAGGGGTTTTTGGTGGTTTATTAGGTTTTGATTTGCCTATGTTACCTTTACACTGTTCTGGCTTTGATTTAAAAGTACAGATGCAAAATATTGACCAGAATACAGTGTGAAAGTGGCCTAATAGGTGCATGGCTAAAATCTGTCAGATTGGAAACAGATGCTTGCCATTGGGCTCATAAAAAGTGTCCCAGGTTTCTCCTTTCTACCTATACAAAGAGCATAGCAGGTACTACTAATTCCTGTGAACAAGTGACATCATAAATTGAAATATCCTAACAAAAAAAGAAACATGCAAGACCAGACAATTTAAAAGCACTAAAAAAGACAAATGTGTATATAATTATGTCCACTTACCCCACATACAGAGGTAGCAAAATCTCACAATATAATGAATAATAAAATTACAAATTATAATATGTGGAGGCAAGTATTTGGGGAAAAAAAATGATAACCAAGACAAGAATATAACATTTCAGAAGCCCTTCCTTATATATCAGCAATCACAATAATGTCTAAACATAATGAATATTATGAATCTAGGTGGGTTTAAGAGCCCTATTGTATAGGAACTGGGGTTTCCCATCTGGTTTAATGTGGATGGGTGTTAGTGTTAGCTAATAAAGTATTTTAAGTGTGGCTGAGAATTACGAGGGCTCTAGGCAGGCCAGCTAATTTATATGCCAAACTTCACAAGAACTTGCTTCGAGTCAGAGATATGCTCCTGTTGAGACAGAAAAGGGCCATCCTCAAATAGAGATCAGAGTTATAAATGCAATGAAACCATAAAATATTACAAGGGAACATTATGCGCTTAAAATATTCACATTTACACCGTCTATATTTTTAAATGGATTATTTAAAGCAGCTATCATTATGTGTTTATTTCCAGCCTATATCTATGATGTGTAGATGCCTTTTTGTCAACCTTAATATAGTAATTTCTCTCTAGGGCAATTTACATTTTAAGAATATAACATTTTAAGAATATATTTAAGGATATAACAGGATGCATATACTGTAGGGACAGGGTGAAGAGTGGGGGGCAGGTGCTCATACTATGTAGGTCTAGTCTTCTCACAGGAAGACTAGATTGAGGGTCATTCTGAGGGTTATTATTGCGTTTATTCTGCTACATATTTATTTGGGATTTTTAAATAAACCTTATTAAAGATTACATTTTATTTCTTTGACATCCCGTGACCCAGGTTGACAGCTTGGTGTTTTTTATTTACTCTTTTGTTCTTGAAAACCAATTCATGAAGCTCTTGCCAATCTCATGACTTACAACTTTGAACTACCATTGCTCCTCAATGTTTTTCAAAAATAGCATTTGACCGAAGATGCTCTAGCAGTGTTGAAACTGATGTGTTGGAAAGGCTGCATAGAATTACAGTACCATATTTTATGATGATAAGCTCCATAGTTTAACCCATTGTTCTGCTTATGTATGGACATTGAGAGTACATGGTTGTCTTCTTGAGGGTTATTTTCTAAAATCGGGCCAGAAACCAAAAAAGTTGGAAATCTCAAAAATTTTAAAACCCTTTTGTAGGATTCTTTAGTCTTGCCTCTAGCAATTTCTTACTAAACACATTTTAGATATGGCTACAAATCAGATTTATGTTTGCTTCAGAAGAAGCTTTTCAAACCAAATTTAAAAATTTGTCCTTGTCCCTAAGTAGCGAAAAAAAGGGGTTTGTTGCCTATAGCAAACAATCAGGCATTTACTTTATTTTCTCAACGGCATTGGAAAAAATCCAAAATCATAGAGAATAGAAATGCACGGCACTCACCCAAAAGCACTTCATAATACCAACATGTTTATTCAGTAAGTCACAAAACATGCGGTAATATGTACAAAAAAACATTGCTTTTCTGTATGATTTTTGATTAATAAGAAAATACAATGCATCTTCAGCATTCGATGATCATGTTTGTATTCAGCTTATCCCACTGAACTATCTGACCATACAATTTCTTTCAGCATGAAATGAATAGAACTTTCAAGCTTGATAGCAGTTTTAACGTGAAAAATTGAGAGAATGTACAAACAGAGATGCTTGAAAGTTTTTTTGAAGGCCCGAATTTTTTTTTTCTGCTTTAATTTTGGGGCTAAAACGAAAACGTTTTACAAGCCCTTTAAAATTTTAGGTACAGGGAACCAAACAAGTGATAGAGTCAAGAGCTAGATTATATTTTCTGTTATTACTGGTCAATATTCATTTACCATTGAATGAAGAAAACATTCAGGGTTTGTTTAGTTGAACTATATTTGTAGCCTAATGTGCATAAATTAAAAGGGTTTTCCCAAAAATATTAAAAAATATTCTCCCATATTTTTATAAAGAAAAATTTTTCCCCCAAAAGGGAAGACATAAGGAAAATTTTTAAAAGGGGTATTAGCAAATTCTGTTTACTTTTATGGACTGTATCGTGTTTTTATAAATTAATTTTTTTAATAATTAAAAAATTTTACTGTTTGTTAAAACCGTTATCCTTTTATGGTCTCCCCCTTTTAAAAGATCTATCCCTTTTCCCGTTGGGGGAGAATTTAATGAAGAAGTGTGTGACATAACACACAAAAACGTTCTGTCTCTGTACTTTCTGGATTTTAATAAAAGTGGCACAAAAGGGTTATTTTAAGTGTCCTATTTCATACCTCCTCCGGTTAGTTCCAAACAGGGCCCCTGTGATTTTTTTTCTAAGGGTTTTCTTTACCCCGTATTTTGTTCCTGTGGGGTTGAGTGGAAGTGCTACGTTTTCCCCGTGTATTGGGAAAACCCCGGGCTGGAGGTTTTCTTTTGTGCCCAAAAAGGTTGTACCCAAATTAGTAAACCCAATTTCCCGGTAAAAGTTTTTGCTTTAATTACGATCTGCTTTAAAATACCTGTGTGATTTACTACACCAGATTGTGCCTGCCCCCCCTTTTTCCTTCCTTCTCTTATTTTGTTTCCTCAGCATTTGTATTGACAAGTAGAAGTGCATTATGCCATGCAAAGGACATTCCTGTGGACCTCAGAAGAAGAGTTGATGCTCATTTGGAAAAAGTTACCAAAAACCCCCCCCTGGGGTGTTTGAACTCCCTTTCCCCAAGTCCCGCCGATTGTGAAAAAAAAGGAACTTCAAGGCCATTATTACCCTCTCCAGGAGTGATCAAACTTCAAAGATCATGTCAAGAACAAGTCATATACTAGTTTGCGAGATCACAAAGGAGCTAAAGGTGATCTCTCTGCAGATAAAGGCCTTTCTCACACTAGCTAATGTTAATGTTCATGAGTCCAACATCTAAAGGACACTGAACAACTATGGTGTGCATGTCAGGACATAGATTGAATGTCAGGATTGCAGGACTGCTGCTCTCCAAAAAGAACATTGCTACCTGTCTGTAGTTTGCTAAAGATTCTGTGAACAAACCCGAAGGCCATCGGAATAATATCACTTGTGAAGTTTTACATTTAGAGCGTGAAAATCACTGCATTATAGCATAAAAACCTCATAATGTATTAAATAAAGTGGTGGTAGTATAATGGTTTGGCCCAATCTTGCGTTATATGTGCCAGGAGGGCTTGCCATCATTGATGGAACAATGAATTTTGAATTATATCTGCAAGTTCTAAAAGAAAATGTCAGGAAATTTGTCCATGGGCTGAATCTCAAGAGAATGCAAGTCAAACAATAAAATACTGACCCCGAGCACAGAAGTTGCTCTACCAAAGATTGGTTAAAGAAGAATAAACTTAAAGTTTTGGAATGGCCAAGTCAAAGTCCTGACCTTAGTTCAGTAGATATGTTGTGCAAGGACCTGATGGTAGAAAACCATCATAATAACATAGTTGTTTCACAGAGGCATGGACTAAAAGTCCTCCAAGCCAATCTGCAGAACTCATCAACACTTACAGAAATATTTACATGCAGTTATTACTGCACAAGAGGATCATTCCAGGTATTGAAAGCAAAGGTTCACATATCTTTTCCACTCACACTCATAAAATGTGATATTGCATAATTTCCTCCATAAATAAATGACCAAGTCTAATTTTTGAGTCATTTCTTTGAAATGGTTCTCTTTATCTACTTTTAGGACTTGTGTAATAAAAATTGATGTAATTTTAAGTTAAATGTATGCAGAACGTTTTGCCATTTAATTACTATTGACTATTTTACTACAGTGCTGAACACAATCAGAGAATGCATGTGCCAAAATGTGGTTGTGGACCCTGGATAGTCTGGGGTACATACTTCAGGAAATCCCTTTTACCCTTCTCCCTCCCAAGCAGGTTTAGACTTTGTTGCAAGGAACTCCCAGTTTGCTTTTCTCGGAATTATCTCAAATCAGAAGCCGTAGTCATATTTGCAAATGTAGTTAGGGATATAATCAGATAGGGGATCAGCCAATAACAAAGATAACTCAAATTCTCCCCTTCCACAGTGCATATGACACTACTCGGGTTGCTATTTCTTGCTGTCATTGCTAGTACAACTACCACTCTCTTCTTATGCAACATTTTCAGAAATAACTAATTTATATTTTTGCTTGAACTTTTTCCCCCAAACTCCAATTGCATTTTTGTCAATAACTTGATTTTGTTATGTCTAAGTGCCAGGATCGGAATGACCTGTCTAGGGCCCACCAGAGAAGTTGATTCTAAAGGCCTACATCACAACTACTGTACTCTGCCTCCCTGTCTTTGCCACCTGCACTGTGCCCCTATCCTGCCTCTCATTATACCAGCCAGTAATCAAGATGGGGGCTGGGGATTTTGAGTCTCCCTCGCTTTTTGAATGAGCTGAAAAAAGGAGGGGGAAGGGGGGGGTTTCCCCAAGCCAAAAATTATAAAGATTTTTTGCCCCCCTCCCCCAAAAAAAAATACATTTTAAATAAATAAAAATATACAAATAGTGATAAGAAAAATTTTGGGTTGGGGTAAAACCTCTAAAAAATGTTTTAAAAAGTTAGCAAATAAAAAAATGTGAATATGAGTAAAAAATTTTTCACCATGCTGTTGATAGACAAAATCAGTGTTATTATTGGCCTTGGGATTCTAAGATTAAATAATAATTATCACTCAAACAGTCCCTAAATAATGTTAAATTTAAAAAATAACTTTTATAGTATCATAATAATTTAAAATGAAAAGAAACCACCAACCCCCCTTTTAAAAATCCCTTTAAAGGGCCCCCCCACCGGGCTTTTGACGGCGGGCAATTTTAGGTTGTTCGGCTACAGCGATCTTTTTGGGGGGTTTCCCGACATCGGAGCGTGGCCCCAGCAAACGTGGGAAACGGGGCTGTATACACGCGTGATCCCAAAAGCACTCCACCGGGGCCACTGGGGAAACGGACGAACCTCCGCTCCCCGGGGCTTTAAAAACCCCTTTTTTTGTGCCGTTTGTCACCGCCACAAATCAAAGGGTTTTTTATGCTCTGTCCCGAAAGGGTCGGGAAAATCCAGTGACCCGCAGAGGCCCCGGGAATGACTGCCCCCGTCCGCCCCGGGGACCCAGAGTAGCCCAGGCTTTCTTTTGTAAGGGAAACCATTGTAGGGCAGACCCGTGAGCTGCCCGATCACTGCTTGTTTTCAGAAAACAGATTACCCAAGTTTTAGCATATTTGAAAAGGAATAAATTTTTTTAAGTGTTAAAAAAAAAAAAAAAAAAAAAAAAAGTGACACAGTTCTCCCTTCAGGGAATTTAAAAAAAAACAAAACGTAAAAAACATAACAAGTGTAAAAAAATAAAAATAAATAAATAATAAAATAAAAATAAATATTTAATAAAAAATAATTGTGCATACATTACACACACAAGAAAACCCTACACATATTAGGTATCTACATGACCGTAATAAAACGAGGCCTCATACAACTGCGTCATTGAAAAAATAAAAAAGTTACAACTGTTGAAACACAAGGAGGCAAAAACTAAAAAAAAATGTTCTGGTCAGTAACTTCTTTTCAGGTGTTAGGCTTAAGGGAATAAAATAGGGTACATAGGTAAGCCTTTTATATACAGCATATATTAATCATATGTTTAGTACTGTATAACCATGTTCGCAGTGGGTTAATAATAACTTCCGTGACCCAGATGCCATCCTGTTATTACTCCAGGTGAGTTTCCTTTAGCTTGCCTTACACAGGTCCAGCTACAAAGTCCAGGGCAAACAGAGAGGAAAGTAGATTTTTCTATCCTGAGCCCTAGATCAACCATTCCTAAACAGCAGTGGAGTTGTCCTCTATGGAGGCTGCCACCTGCAAAACCCTACACTAAAAAGAAGTATACATAAGTGGCGTTTAAGTCATACCCTAGTTGCGTCCCAACACATATCCCCACTTCCAACTGTGGTTCTTCAGAGGAAACAAAGCATATGGGTAAACTGATGAAGACAGTGTGGGAGCCTGATATAGCTCCTACTCACACTACCCAGGATCGGTCATAATATCGGTCATGGGTGGGAACTATATCAGGATGCCATGCCAGTCCTGGGTAGTGTGAGTAGGAGCTATATCAGGCTCTGACACTGTCTACATCAGTTTGGCCATATACTTTCTTTCCCCTGAAGAACCACAATTCGAAATAGGGAAATGCATTGATACACATGACTTGTTAAATGGCATTTGCATGTATACTGTTTAGTGTAGGGTTTTGTAGGTGGTTTTGTCGGAGCTGCTCTTCCGCTGTCTAGGTAGGGTTAATCTACTGCTCAAAATAGAAAAACTTACTTTCCTCTCTGTCTCCCTGGACTTTGTAGCTGGACTTTTGTATGGCAAGCTAAAGTGAACTCACCTGGAGTAATATAAGGATGGCATCTAGGTCAAATGAGTTATAATTAACAATTGGTGACTATATGCGGTACATCAAAGGCTTACTTACGTACCCAAATTTAAATGTTTTTTTCATGTTTATTAATATGATCATAGTGAAAGTGATGTTTTAAATTTAACCTTATTTAGGGACTGTTTCAGTGATATTTATTATTTGATCTTACGGTATTATTGGTAATGTTGGCCTTAGGACATTTGATGATTGGTAACTCAATGATTATACATCATGACCAAATATTGACTGAATAATATCACCATTATGTTACTGACTAAAACCCACACTACGACCAATATTACCGCCAACCAGTAACCATATAGGAGTAGACACCAGTTATATACCAGTGCTCTGCAGACCGTAAAAGTGATTACAGTACAGTTAACATCCAATGGGTAACAGGCAACATCTTTTCTCATGGGAGTCATTCTCTTTCCCTTTTGTCCTCTATCTTGTGCAAACTGTCATGATGACTTCTCTCGGCTACCACTCATCCCAGAAGAATTTACCACACTAACCTCTTAGGGGACATTCACGCAATTCATATGTTCGCCGCAGACATGTCCATGCCGAGAACGCCATTCGTTTCCTCCTTCAAATTCTGCACTTGCAAGTGTGAATTTGAATAAGGAATTTCTGCCTCATATACTTTAGATTTTATGGTGTGTAAGCGTCCCAAAGAATTGACATGTCAATTCTCTGCAGGTGTGGGCAGTACGCGCCAAAAAATAATCTAGCAAAATCAGCGTCACTTGAAAACGATCTTGATTTTACATTGAAAGTGTCTATATATTACAAGATTGCCATTTTCTTACACACACAGGCTGTATTTCAATTATTTTTTTATATATAATTATTTATAGAATTTCACTGATACATACATAAAAATAATTATCATCGCGCATACATTTTACAACATAGCAATAGATGAACCTGCAAGCATGTCTATCCACTTATCTTTTTGGAGATTTCCAGAGAATCTTTAATTCCATATCCTTAGAGCCGAGTAGAAGCTGAAGAGCACATAGCTGCACTGCTGAATGCAGCCGCAAAGTTTTGGAAATGAATTTCCTTTCTCAAACATGCGCTGTGGTTGCTTGGGTTCCCTTTTAACGCCTTTATTATCCGTCATCTGAACTGCTCAGGTAGGGTAAACAATAACTCTTCTATAACATATAACTCTACATAGCTTATATTTGTACATATTCTATAAGAAACAACGAAGATTGAAAGCCTCATTGAGACCTTTTGATTAATTTATAGATCTAGAAAGCCTCACACTGTAGCAGCCTGAATCTATATTGATTGTCATCCTGTTCATAAACCTCCTCAAGTACATACCAGCGTAGATCACGAACTGTGGTGGTATTCATGAAAATGTTTAGCTATTGTGGTTTCTCCAAGCTTTTTCTGTGTATCTTTAGAGACTTCTAAAACATGTTTCTTTGTATTAAGTTACGTATTGCAGACTTGTGCTCCTTAATTCTCAGTTTTACCGACCGACTGGTTTGTCCTACATAACCCATGCCACAAGAGCACTTTAACACGTATATAACATTTTTACCCGAACAACTGTGAAAGCCTCTGATCTTAAGATCTATATCTTGAGATGGATGGGAGATAGATGATCCTTTAATAATAGCTGAGCAATTTATACAGGACATACCCTGTTTCCCCGAAAATAAGACACCCCTGAAAATAAGACGTGCATTCTTTTTTATGCAATTCAGAGTTTGGCTGCTTATGCTGATGTTTGTGATAATATCACTACAGTATATTAATACATGTTGATTTTTTGTTCAACAATAAATGTGAATTCTTGTTCTTAAAAAATAAAACATCCCCTAAAAATAAGTCTTAGCTCGTCCTTAGGAGCAAAAATAAAATTTTCGGGGAAACAGGGTACATGAAAATGTACCACATATTTCTATTCTTAATTTTTCTTGTCTAGTTTTAGATGGTAATTGTATGTCTGAAAGTAAAAATATATCACCAATACATTTGCCATGTTTAAACACATATCTGGGTTTATGTTTAAATAGGTGTCCAAATTTTATATCTCCTTGCAATATATGCCAAAACTGATTAATAGCCTTTTTTATGATTACAGAATGTTTATCATAATCTATCACAAATGTGAGTCTAGCAATACTTGTCTTTTTTTGAGCATGCATTACCTCCGCCCTCTGTTTACTTTTGATTTCCAAACCTAAGGTGGTTAACTGTTCTCTATTGCTTCCTCTATCAATGAATTTATCTATTAGTTTTAACATATGTTGATCATAACTGGAATAATCAGAGCAAATTCGTTGGGCTCTTATGAACTGGCCCTTAGGTATTTCTTAGAAGACCTGTGGAGCATAACTTGTCCTATAGAATTATTTTGCTCCATAGGTTTTGAATATAATGTAGTTTTAAACCGAGATGTCAACTTTTCCTTAATAATTTCAACATCTAAATATTGTATTTTTTGCTCATCTTTCGAAATAAAAAATGAAATTAATGGATGACATGAACTGATATGTTCATGGATTTGAGACAACTCAGTCTCAGTTCCTCCCCAGAGGATGAAGATGTCATCGACATAATGTAACCACAGCTTAATTTTACTTGCAAATTCCGATCCATGAACAAACATATTTTCAAAGTATGTTCACACAGGGTTTTTCAGATCCGTTTTTTAATCCGCTTTTCGGACCCAAAAAAACGCATCTAACAAAGTGCAGTGTGATTTACATTAGTTTAAATGTAAAACACACATCGCCGTTCAGAGAAGTGATCGCCAATGTGTGTTTACTTGCGTCTTTTCAATGTGTTTTTCGGATCCGTTTAAAGAATTGTCATGTCAATTCTATTTACGTTTTACACAAGTGAAATCCCAATAGGAAACAATGGAGTGCGTTTTTGGAGCCTGAAAAACAGATCCAAAAACGCAACACACTTTTGGGTACATGTTGTGTACATTTTGAATGCGCTTTTCGCATCCGAAAAGCGCATTGGATTAAAATTTTAATGTCTGCGATTTGAAAGAAAACGCAATGAAAAACGGATCAGTAAAAACGCATCCAAAAAACGCATGCAAAACATATCCAAAAATGCATTTGCAGATGCGTTTTTGGGTACTTTTTTTGGATGCAGTTTGGATGTAGTTTTTAATGCGTTTTTCATGTACTGAAAAACGGATCCAAAAACGGATCCAACACACCATGTGAACATACCCAAAGTCATAAGTAAATTTGCTGCACTTGGAGGCACAGGAGATCCCATCAACGTCCCCTGTAGCTGCAGGGAGCAGACTTCCCCAAATCTAAGGTAATTTTTGTGTAGCACTAAGTCTAACATTGACATGAGAAAAGCAATGTGAGAATTAGATAGAGACATCTCTGGATAGTGTGTCCCTCCCTGCTGTGCAGCCAAGCTCATAAGGAATATTGGTATATAATGATTTTACGTCAAATGTACATAACCACTTGACGTCAGTATTCTCTACATTATTGATCAACTGTAAAAATTGTTTCGTATTCATAAGACATGCTGGTTCCTTTTTTACTACTTTTTGCAAAAAACTATCAGTGTAGACAGCTGGAGACTCTAGTGACCCTATCCCTGATACAATAGGTCTACAAGGCGCGGATTGTAGCACTTTGTGGATTTTCAGTACAAAATATATAATTGGAGCTAAAGCTTCTTTAGTCGTCAAATCAATAAGCCCTAATTCAAAGACCTCTTCTATTGTAATATCTTTGATCTTTTTAAAATCCACAGTGGGATCACAACTTAGTTTTTTGTATACAGACGCATCATTTAATTGATTGTCAGTTTCTTAATTCTCCATGCATGTCCGGTATAAATTGCTCAGCTATTATTAAAGGATCATCTATCTCCCATCCATCTCAAGGTATAGATCTTAAGATCAGAGGTTTTCACAGTTGTTCGAGTAAAAATGTTATGTTAAGTGCTTTTGTGATATTGGTTATGTAAAACTGAGAATTAACGAGCACAAGTCTGCAATACGTAACTATAATACAAAGAAATGTGTTTTAGAAGTCTTGAAAGATACACAGAAAAAGTTTGGAGAAACCACAATAGCTAAACATTGTCATGAATACCACCACAGTTAGCGATCTACGCTGGTGTGTACTTGAGGAGGTTTATGCCCAGGATGACAATCAATATAGATCCAGGCTGCTACAGTGTGAGGCTTTCTAGATATATAGATGAGATACACTCACACCAAAAGGTCTCAACCTTCATTGTTTCTTATAGAATATGTACAAATATAAGCTATGTAGAGTTATATGTTATAGAAGAGTTATTGTTTACCCTACCTGAGCAGTTCAGGTGAGGGATAATAAAGGCGTTAAAAGGGAACCCAAACAACCACAGCGCATGTTTGAGAAATTAAATTAATTTACGAAACATTCAGCAGTGCAGCTATGTGCTCTTCAGCTTCTAAGCTTCTACTTGGCTCTAAGAATATGGAATTAAAGATTCTATGAAATCTCCAAAAAGATAAGTGGATAGACATGCTTGCAGGTTCATCTATTGCTATGTTGTAGAACTTATCTCCGATGATAATTATTTATATGCATCAGTGAAATTCTATAAACAACAAAATATATCAAAATAATTGAAATATATCATGATATGAAATATATTATGTCAATGGAAAGTGTTCTACAAATTGTTTGGATGCTTATTTAGGGGCGTTTTCGATTACAAACACGACCCAAAATAATTGTAAAAAAAACGTTCTGTGAACATGGCTTTAGACTCTTAGGGCCGGTTCACACGGCTTATTCAAGCCGTAATTGCGGGACGGATTTCGCTCGCAATTACGGCTTGAGTAAGGGGTGGGGCGGGGTGCTGCCCGCCGGCCCCATAGACTTTAATTATCAACGGCGCGTATCCCGCCGGGATAATGAACATGTCACTTTCTCCCCGCCCGGCTCTATGAGAACTGTGGATTACCGTAATGGCTGGGACGGATTCCAGCCGTATTGCAGCACAGTACGGCGCGCGATGCGGCTGCAATCCGTCCCTGCAATAAGCCGTGTGAAAGGCCCTTTAATGTTTCCAGCACCACCCTATTGCCCAACCGTTGTACAAATTCCCCATCCATAGTGCTTCAAATAGTAATATTGACCGCCTTGTGTCCCAAACAGTAAAAGTGCCCCCAGACATTTGTGAGACTTAAGTTTGTGCTCCCATACTCTCCCATATTAGGTAGGTAGATCCCTTTTAGGTAGCTAGACCCCACTTAAATACAGGTAGGTTGGTCTCACCACTGGATAGGTAAATACACCCCTCCCCATGAGGTAGGGATCTATTCCATCCATTAGGTATGTATATAGATCTCCAATTGAATAGATATATACCAATCCCCCATAAAGTAGCTAGATATATAGGCCCCTGGTAGGTATCTATAGAAATTCCCCATTAGGTAGGCATGTAGGCTCTTCATTCTTAATAGATCCTTCTTTTTATGAATTTAAAATACTCACCTCTCAGTTACAGTTGAAAGCATTTGCAGGAGCTCAGGGCCAATCGGGGCATTACTTGCTCCCCGATGGGCCAGACCGAGGCCACGTGAATACATATGTCAGTCCCAGGACCAACCAGAAGCAATCTGACTCTTCTAAGTGCCTTGAAGGGGTTTTCTATTTTTTTTTTAAGTTCCTCATTTCTAAAAAATTAAAAAATTCAAATTTGTACTACCCTCTCCCACTACCTCATTGTCCTCCACTGATCCCTCAGTAGTGACATACTGTTTATTGCCCATGTGACTCTTAGCCCATTGCTGGCTGAAGCAGTTACTGCTTGCATGTATGACACATACCACAAGAGCCAGTGATTGGCTCACTGTCATGTGAGCTCTGAATAGGGCATCACTGCTGAGCAGCTGGGAGGGAAAATAGAGCTTTGAAGGCCCCGGAATTCTGTAGCAACAAGAGAGTACAAGCTATTTTATTTTTATTTTAAAAGAACTGGAAAACCCCTTTAATAAATTCAATAACCAACAGTAGTCTTGAGAAAACTCACAAAACACTGACTAAACATATTTTCTTACACAAAACTTTTCTTCCTTGTAAGTATTGCAAAAATGTTGGCTTTGGGTCTTATCCTTAAAGTTTATATAGGTGTTAGTGTTTGATAAAAGTGTTAACCTCAATTATAAACAGCAGTCAAAAATGAAAAACCTGCAGTTACACAAGGTATGTGTTACTTAATTGTACATTATAAGTGTCTATACTTCCTGTATCTGCTGTTACAGTGTGGTTTCAAATCTATGACATTTTTACCAGTATGTGTTGGCTGTACAGTATCACTTTTGTCAACACAAGGGTTAGCTGGTGTATGCACATAGTAATAGACAATTAGCCTCCTCCCACAGAAGAAAACAAATATGCAGGGTGCATTAGGTTGGATAGCATTCCCCACAAAACAATCTATTTCTGCTCCTCTCCTTTCCTGCAGCAAATTCACAGAAGCCAGAAGAAAAACCCAGTGATAGATCTCCATCAGATTGTGACAATTTTCTTGTGAATCCACAAATAATCTGCAGCATTAGGGTTGCTTATGGCTTTTGACTTTTTCATGGAAGTAAATATGGAAAAAGTGGATTTTTATACTTAAGGTAAAAACCTTTTCTTAACTGATTCATTGGAAGACACAGCACACTGGGTATAGGCCCTCGTCCTAGGAGGCTGACAATCGGCAGAAACCAAACGTGTTGGCTCCGTCCGACAGACTATATCCCTCCTACTGACACCAGGCTATTCAGTTGGTACAAAAGTCGTAGCAGAAAGCATAAACAACAGTTCAATTCTAAGAAGAGAACGCTGAAAATGAGAAACAGAATAAAATAAGAGAAAAAAAAGAGGGAAGGATCATAAGGTACTTGTGCTGTTTTCCCCAATGATATTAACAAGAAATTCAGATTTTTGTACTTGCTGTAAAATCCTTTTTTTGGGTCTAATTTAGAGGTGAGAAATCACAATTTAAAACGTCATGCCTGACCTCCCCAACATGTTTCACCAGCTAGCCTGGCTTCATCAGGGGTTAGAGGTCCGGTACCGGTGACTTTTTAAATTGTGATTTCTCACCTCTGTCTACAAGTGTCACCCGCTGCAGAGGGTGTCACAAGGGGGCCTTATTTGTTTTGTGTCCATTAGATTAGGGACGATTGCCCAAGTAGGAGGCTTGGGATCCCTTACTGGAGTTAGTAAATTACTGTATATATAAGGTTCTCCTATTAATAGGTGGTGTTCCACCAGACTTGATAATAGAAAAGGAGCTATTCCTTCCTTTAGACGCAGAAAGGGTTAAATGGTGAGGATAGAAATCAGGGGAGACGTATGAATTCGAATGCGTACTTTTTTATACTTGGTGCCGACACTCCAGTTCTAAATAGATATAGAAGAGTGTAGAATATGACACTATGAAGATTTTTGGCGCATTACATAAAGCTTAATGCGCCAAACTTTGTATGGGCAAAGAGTGTAATGCGCCAAACTTGGCGCACTAAGCTCTATGTAATGTGCCAAAAATCTGTCGTATTCTACACTCTCAGAATCTCATAATCCGAGCATTTAAACATTAAGAGGGCGACATGTATAAATTCGAATGCGTACTTTTTTTTTGACTTGGCGCCGACACCACAGTTCTAAATAGATATAGAAGAGTGTAGAATACAACAGATTTTTGGCGCATTACATAGAGCTTAGTGCGCCAAGTTTGCGCATTACACTCTATGCCCATACAAAGTTTGGCGCATTAAGCTCTATGTAATGCCCCAAAAATATGTCGTATTCTACACTCTTCTATATCTATTTAGAACTGTGGTGTCGGCGCCAAGTAAAAAAAAAGTACGCATTCGAATTCATACATGTCGCTCCAGGTTTTTAAATCGTGTTTATAGAGGTTAAGAGTTATACATAATAAAAGTTACGTTTTAGTGTTTTATAGATTTAGAACTGATAGAGTTTAAGTTTGCCTTTGGCAAAATAGTAAATATAGTGGTATTATTCAGTCACTTTGTGGTGGTGATATATGGTCATGGTGTGGTATTATTTGGTCACTATGTGCTGGTGATATGTAGTCTTAGTAGGATATTGGTACTATTAGGCTGGGATTCTTGTTTCGTGTAGCATTGTCATTTGGTAACTGTATGACTATTATTTTGTCATTGTATACGTAGCACATTGTGTTAAAGCTTTTTGTATATTTTGGCTTTGGTTTATGGTGATGCAATGTGTCTCATTGTGGCGCATTATGTTACGGGGGGTAGGGGAGGGCGAAATTTCTTCACCTCACCCTGAGTGCAATTTAGCCTAGGAACAGCCCTGGGCAGCACTATGTCCTCATTAAGGAGGAATGGGAATACCACCTTATTGAGATAGCATTCAAAACAAGACTTAAGTTCCATGGCTAGATCGGCCTACGAATAGTTGGAATGGAACGAGCGACCCTTTGCAAAAAAGTCTTGACCTGAGGGCAGAAATCTAACCTGTCAAGGAGAAAAGGCAAAAGTCTTGCTTCAGACCTTCCTGGAGAATAGGATTTGCAAGGAAAACCCAATTCGTGAAAACCACACACTGCACACAAGTCAAAGAAAGCTTCCCAGGTATGATTATAAATATGGGCAGACTGCGGCTAAACCACAGAATCTGAGTGAACATGAGATTCAAAAATTGTGGTTTTAACAGCTGAGGAAAAGTGGGATGGAATAGAGGACCTTGGGAAGGAAAGGTCTGGGTGCAGAGGAAAAGGCTCCGGATATCTGCCAACAAGGTGATTAGATCTGCGTACCATGCCCTGCGGGGCCAATCTGAAGTGATAAGCATATCGGGAACGCTCTTGAGGTGTTTGAGCACTCGACGAAGGAGGGGAAGAAGGGGGAAAAATGTAGACCAGTGCAAACTGAGTTAATGGAAGAACTAGCACATCTATGGCAAGAGGCAGAGGATCTTGGAACCTGGATAAATAATTTGGGAGCAGATGGTTAAGGTTGGATGCAAACAGATCAACATCTGGAAGTGCCCTACCTCCGACAAAGAAGCGGAAACACCTCTGGCAGAAGAGACCACTCCAAGGGATCCTTTGATGTCCAGCTGAAGAGATTGGGCATCCAGTTCTCCACTCCTGGAATGAAAATTGCAAGCATTCCACCCAGTGAAGGAAGCTCAAGGCCTCCAGGAAAGCTGCACAGCTCCTATTGCCTCAGTGATGAAGCAAATATGCCACCACAGTGGTGTGTTGAACTGAACTCGAACTAGGTGACCCTGAAGAAAAGGGAACCAATGAGAGAAAGCTAGAAAAATGCCCCTGAGCTATGGAAGATTGATATGTAGACTTGATTCCAAAATACGGCTTCCCAACCTGAGGTGCTGGTGTCAGACAAAAAAGGACTTCCCCTGAAGTAGTGCAGGAGACACCAGCCACCAGTTGAGGTCGACACGAACATGGGATGGAAGCAGAATTTCCTTGTCCAGAAAAATTGGGAGTTGTCCGTGTGAGCTAGAATGGCCTGCTGCAGTAAGCGAGAATGAAACTGAGCAAGCAGCATGGCTTCGCAGGCTGCAACCATCCTGCCCAGAACTTTCATACAAGTGTGAAGGGTATGCAGGGAGTGTTTCTGAAGAGAAGAAAATGCTTGAAGGTAAGAGCTAAAACTTCATTGGCAGAAAACACACTTGGGCTGAATGTGTGTCGAAGATCATGCCCAGGAACTCCTTGTGAAAGGAGCCTGGACCAGGTGACCGCCACACCTCAAACCGCCACCACCAGGGAGAGTTGGGGTACCTACCTATCCAACATCTTTGGGCGTCTGCCGAATCACCCTATTGGTACCATGCACCTTCTAGTGGGGCTACCTGAATCCAAAAGAAAACAGCGGAGTGCGGTAAGGGTATAAGAAGAAGCAGACAGCTAAAGAACTGTTTGGTGACCTTACGCCCTCGAGGGGCGTGAGAAATCACTGTCATGTGGCAACTGCGTTGACAACCCCCCTGAAAGCAAAAGCTCCATCACCTCCTGAAAGGGAAAATAAATAAACAAAACAAAAATAAAGCATGCAGCAGACCTGCATAGCAGTGTCTGCCTCCTATGGACACTAGGCTAAAACGGAGTAGCCTGCTGTCAGTAGGAGGGATGTAGTCCTTCCGGGTGAAAGCCAACACTATGTTTTCCGCCTAGTGTCAGCCACCTAGAGCGAGGGCCTGCTGTGTCCCCTAATGATATTGATGAGAAATCAACAACATAAATTTAACACTGCAGATTTAAAACTCCACACCAATTTTATAAAGCTCATGCATTAAATTTCCATTCCCAAATCTTAAAGGAAAATTTGCATTTTTGTACTCGCTGTAAAATCCTTTTCTTGTCTGATTAATTGGGGGACACCGCACTTTGGTTATAGGCCCTTGTCTAGGAGGCTGACACTAGGAAGAAACCAAATGTGTTGGGCCCGCCCAGATGGATTATATCCCTCCTGCCGACCGCAGGCTAATCAGTTGGTACAAAAGCCGTAGCAGGGAAGTTAAACCATTGTCCAATCCCAAGGAGGATATGTCAAATTGAAATTTGGAAGAAAAAAAAAATTTACAAAAAAGAAAGAAGGAAGGACCTTTGTCCCCCAATGAATCAGACGAGAAAAGGAATTTTTAGCAAGTACAAAAATCCAAAATTTCTCGTCAATATCATTGGGGGACACAGCTGTGGTGTTGTCGCACTGAAAAGGATTGCCATCAGGGGTGCCAGGACCTTTGTGACGACCCTTGGTGTGGTCGCGAGGCCAAACGGCAGAGCTGGAAATGACACCCATGAGCTGGTAAGAGAGACCCAGCAGCTCTTCTGTAGAGGCCCCAGCCGATAGTCCTTGTTGCAGCTGTTTTGACCAAACTGTGCAAGCCTTGCTGACCCAGAATGAAGCAAAAGTCGGACTCAGGGATGACCCGGGCGCTTCAAAGACGGCTTTTCAAAATCTCTCAAGACGTTTGACCGTGATGAGTGAAATGTCAGCCGCATCCCAGGCGTGGATAGCTGTGTGCCAGAAGACTGGGGCATCAACTGATGTAACCTCTGACCACTTTACCACCGATTCCTCTTCCGGAAAAGGACAAAGGATACTAAGTTGTCTTAGAGGAAACAAATGCCTGTCAGGATGTATTAACTTCCTGGCAACCAGTTTCTCAAACTCTGGATGGAACACCAAATGCTGCCGTCTGCTGCATTTAAAACACACCTCCACCTTTAACATGAAGTGAGTCTCTCACAACCCGAATAAGGGCTTGGACCGCTGCTTCTGTTTCATCATCCCTGTCTGGCTCTGAATCAGAGTAAGCGGGGTCCCCACAAGAAGCTGTATCCCGGCATGGAGCTTCTATCTCCATCCACTGTGAACAGAGAGAGCTCAAGCGACAATGAGGTAGAGGGAACTCTGATCCTCTAACGCAAACCCCCTATATGGGATGCAGCGGGTGAAGGGACCTTGGAAGTACTAGGCTGGGCAGCGACATATGTTTCATGGCCGAAACCATAACCTGGAACAGCCTGGAGAGGTCACCCACCACTAGCGACAGCGACCTGGAATATTCTGGGGCCACTGACTCCTGAGCAGCAGATCGGTCACCGAGGTGGTCGCTGAGCAGGTACTCAAAGGGCAGAAAGGGCACTGGGCTGGCTGCAAGAAAAGTACTTGTGGCAACAGGCACAGGCAAAATTCATCGCTCCTGCTTTTGAGGCAGACTGCTTTGGAGAGGGACATGGTCGCAGGGTATGTAGGGCAGAGATAAATGGCCCAAAACAGGCCAGCTTCCCACCCCAAGATGCCGTGTCCTCCAAAGAAGCTGGAGAGGTGCAGCAGCAGCCAGTATGAGAACACCAAACAAAATGGCATCCAACCTCCGCCCCCAAACACAGCCCAGGCTGCAGAAAGCCCGGCCTCTTCCTGGGAAGGGCCGGACCCAGAGGGGAAGTTCAGAGGGTGGCACAAGCCCAGGAAAGGATGCAGCGTAGGCCACAGAAGCTGGCGACTACATTTGAAACCACGGCCTGCGCCCGGCCCGCATCTTGGACCATCGGAACAGACGCTGAGGCATTAAACAAGCGGGTAAGCAGAGCCCAAAGCCCTGGGGGATAGAAAAAAACAAGCCCCGAGTATGCTGCTTTGGCCGTGCAGTACTGCAATGGCTGCCAAGGCCATAAAAGTGACCTACTGCCCCGTGTAGGCCAGGGACAGGAGGGAGAAACACACTCCCACCCCCGCCACGAGGAACCCCATGCGAGACAATTCCTGAGGCCCACCACTATCTCCAAATGGAGGAAGATGGGGTACTCACCAACCCAATGTCTTTGGGCGTTGTGGCATCACTCCTTCGGTACCGCGCACCCTCGGGTGGGGCTACTGGGATTAGGAATGAAACAGTGAGCAGTAAGTGGAGATAGGTGAGCAGCGGAAGAAACCAGAGCCAGCTAAAGAACTGACTGGTTTCCCGACGCCCTCGAGTGGGAGTGGGGGGGATCACCGTCATGGTGAAAATGCATGCTGATGACCTCCTGATAGGTAAGAGCCAGAGGCTCAATCACCACCTGAAAGAAAATAACAAAAACTCAGCAGACTTGCGAAGCACCGTCTGCCTCCTACAGGCACTAGGCTAAAAACGGATTAGCCCGGCGTCAGCATGAGGGATATAGTCCATCTGGGCCCAACACGTTTCCTCCTAGTGTCAGCCTCCTAGACAAGCGCCTATACCCAAGGTGTTGCAAAGATGCTGTGTGAACTTAGCCTATAATGCCAAATTGGCCAAACAAAACACATCCTGTAAAAGCACTACTACAATGACAAACACAAAAAGGCACAAATATACATACACATATACATAGCAAGGGTCCTTCCACATGACAAGTATTTCAAATTGGAATTCATGTGGATTCCACCTTAAAATATTCATCAAAACCAAATGTAACATTATCCCCGCTGATCTCAATAGAAAATATGCATTGTAGTCCATTTTTAAGAGTAAAAAAAAACTTAGAATATGTTCGGTCTTCTGCTGTATTCCACGACAAAAAAAACAGGTTTAAAACATCTGTCTGATCCGCATCCAAAACCCCATAGAGATGAATGTGACTCGTTTTCTGACTGTAAATCTGCCAGAGAAAAACAACCTAAAATCCACATGACTTGTCCGACGTGTTTTTCATGGGTAGAATCCAATGACAAAATTTTACTTATCGTGTGGACGTACCCATACATACAAACATATAAAAATATACACAAAAACACATACACAGCTTCTCCCATAGGTACTTACCTCCTCCATTACTGAACAGTGTAATAGGCTTTTTGTAGGTTTTGGCTGTGGGTGGATCTTACTATTTTTTTTGATTGATAGATTTTTTTTGTCTTGCTTTATTTATTCCTGTTCTGTCTCTAGTGCATGTAGACAGAGGCAAAGAATATAGGGATAGTGGATGATTGTTCCTATCTACTTAAAAAAGCGAACTCAATATTAAAAATGTATTGGCCAGATTGCAGGGAGAAATAAGAAAATTGTAGAGTCTTTTTCTTTAAATCTCTACGTTGTGTGGTTCTCATGTAATTCATTATCAATTTGTCAGCTGGGCATTACCAATGAGGGGCTGTCCTTGCACAGTGTGACATTGTCCAATCAGAGTCAGTGTTTGCTGTCAGAAATAAAATGGTAACACCCACCTGACAGATTCAGTAATACATTTCTAGAAGGAATAACAGAGAAACAGAATAACACAGAGATATAAGAGAAGATTCATGATTGTTATTGTATAGGGAACACAAGGATTTACTAAAACTGACATACCAAGAGAGGCTACAGGTCCTCTTTAAAAAATAGCATTGTTGGCTATGCTGCACTCCGTTCATGCCAGGAGGGTGCAGCACAACAGACCGCACATCCCTAAGGCTGGCCCAAATAATACATTTCCATTTTACATGTCTTTTATTGGTGTTTCACCTCCACCAATGTGTTTCCTGGCTGCAGGGAGTCCTAAATATGGACCATTAACAATTGTTCTGCAAAACTACAGTGATCATCAGGTCTTTTTAACTTTATTTGTTTACTCATAACTAGACTTTCTATTTTGAGCTTCTCCAACCTTGTAATCCTGAGATTTGGCTGCTGGATGCTTTCCTGAATTATGGTCTGGTTCACATCTGTGTCTGAAGTTCAGTTCGGAGTCTTTGTTGCAAATTCCGTTAGTCACGATGCAGATCTGGCTCCGAAATGAACCTCCGACACAGATGTGAACTTGGCCTTACTCAAAGGTTTTCTTCAGTTTGAAACGTATTCCAATCTCTTAATGCATGGATATTATTCAAACTCAATTTAGTTTATCAACGGGAACGTCTACTATCAATTTGCCTTAGGAGTATGAAAATGTCTACAAAACAGGAAAAAAACAAACACAGTCTAGTTGTATATTTTAATCTAGAACGTTTACATGTACACATTCTCTGTTGTAGATTCAAGGATTTAATCCATTCATATTTATTAAACACTTTAATTTACACCAGCAATGATTAAGCATTATCTGCATAGAACACCTCCATTTTTTTCATTGGAAAAGAATACAAAGGCATGTATAGGAATCAAAAAGACACAGGAAGCTAGTCAGGATCACACAGGTTGTATTTACAGTGCTTGGGTGATGATGCTGAATGGCCAGCATGGGTAGTGATACGTAATAACTTGTTCCACTTGTCTGTGTCAGTACACTTGGAAATGAGCAGATGTGGAGCCATCCTTCCACAAGCGGAGCGTTTCCACAGCTACAGAGCGGCAAAGGGGACAAGTTCTCTCTCTGTCAAACAAAAGGCATAAGCACTCTTCACAAAACACGTGCTAAGAGACAGGAAGCAGAGAAAACAGAAGGGAAATGCCAATGAAAGAGAATTAGGATTTTCAAGTTATAAGTACTCTACATAACAATCAAAAAGATAATCATAGTATAATTAGAGGGGTGTCCCGGGCATAGCATTGCTTGTTGTTGAGTAAAAATGAAAGCTAGCATTCATACTTCTCTCCCATTCACTCCTGGCTGCTGATCCATTCATCCAGGATGTAAGCAGTGAATGTTCATTGTTCACTTGACAGTCACAGCTAATTACAGGCCACAGAGGTCAAGTGCATGTGACTTTGTGGCCTGTGGTTGGTTGCATTGGTCATGTGAACAATGAACGATCATTGCTTACTTCCGGGTCGAACACAGCGGCAGCCGGGAGTGATCAAGAGCGTCTGGGATGTAAGTATGAGTCTTAGCTTCTATTTTTACTCACCTCCGATGGACAAACGAGCAATGTTAGGGCTTGGAACACCTCTTTAATAAAGTAGACAAAAACAAAACAGACCAATACAACAATTCTATTACATACTATCATTTAGTTTTACTGCAATATATCACAATTTACTAATTCAATTACCTCATGTTTGTAAACTTAACATAGATTAGAGAAGTAGATTTTATTAGGGGTGTCAAACTCATTTTTAATTGGAGGGCCACATCGGCATTATGTTTGCCCATAAAGGGCTATTGGAGGGTGGCTAGGGTGCACCGGTAGGGCTGTCAGAGCTGTGCCACCACCTGTGAGTTGCTGAACAGAGCAGTGTTGAGGTGTGCGTTGGAGCTCCGGACTCAAGATGGCACCTGCTCCTGCCTCTGCTAAGCGCTAGCTGCATGCTTTGGGGAGAGTGGAGCGTCAGCTCTTCTGTGTCCAGAGCATAGGCGTCTCTTCTCACTGTATCTAAGCTCTTGAGGGCCATATAAAATCAAGTGTCAGGCCGGATTCGACTCGTGGGGGATTTAGAGGAATTTTGCCCATTTTTCGCTGGTGCCAGATCTAAACCGATATGACAGATTTTGACCAAGGGCAGAAATGTTGATCTGTTGTGTTGCATCTTTTTTTGGTCGCTGTGGGGTCCATTCGCAATAATGAGACACCAATCATGAGAAACAACCGATATGCACCTCACAAACAGAAGCCCTAGACCAGGCCACTAATCAAGGCAAAGATATTTGTCGATATAATTTATGGCGTTATTATTCAGAATGTCAATCATTACCTGGCATATTAGGATTACAGGATCCTTGAAATCTGCCTGACAAATGGCACAGATATCTCCTGCTTCACTGCACTGCTGGCTGCTGGCACGGACACCATACTTCTGTACAGAAAGATTGGTGAAAATGCATAGATAACATTAATAAAGGTTCAAATCAATACACGGTCATTAACAAATATGCTTACTTACGAGCATTCTCCATATTATTATAGTGATTTCATTACATACTGTACATTATTGACCTGATGATCTGCTACAATATGCTGGGTCAGCACTGCCCAACACAAAGGATATTATTTCTCACAGCCATATGGGAAAAAAAAAAAAAAAAAATGCTCCTCTACACATATTTGGAGATCTAGTTTAGCTTCTCTCTGGAGTGGAACAGAAAGAAAATGGAGGGAAACTGTTCTCCCATTGTAAGATCACGAGCATATATCTGTATTTCTACTGGTGGGAACCTGATCAGTAAGGAGACAAGTGTTTTCCAAATCTGGGATTATAAAAACAGTGTATCTTGCTACGCCGTTTCCATAACTCCCATTCACTTTTACAGGAGTTACGGAGCATAAGATAGTCCTCAAATGAATAGTTCCAGCCACCTCTGCCTGCTGCAATCAAGTGAGGTAGGGTCAACCCCATTTCTTGAAAGAGGTGCAGATCCTAAAAGGTGGGACCTAAATCTATCAGACATATATGCCATATTTTCTGTAAATATGCCATAAATGTCTGTTAATATCCTTTTAAGATTTGTTAAATGATACATTGAAAAAAATCAGCAATGACCACGTTATTTAGAACTAGCAGCATATGAATATCAATAGTCAGTACATGCCCTTTGCAGTCTGATCAGTATTCTAAGCATAAAAAAGAAATGAATACAGCTCAGTAAAACAGAAGAAGGATAAGTGACAGAAAATATTTGTTGCTGCTAAACTTTTTACTATTCACTTTTCTAAAAATGCAAATGTACAGCACAACTTAAAGCGTCTGTCACAACTCCACCCAGTTATTTCAGTGTAAAATGTGAGATAACACCTTCTATAACTGGCAATAGAATGTGACCTAAATGCTGTAACGCATGAAGCACTCAGCAAGACAAAAGACATTATTCTATAGAATGAATGTACATTATTATTATTGGGGAGACAAAAAGGCAATGGTTGTAGAAAGAGGAAAATTCTACTTCTGACCATGAAAGAAATATGGAATATTAGTCTGTTTTATGGCAGGGAAAGGTGTGCTTGGAGAGGAAATTGCCATTTATTGTGTCAGCCACAATAACAACCTCTAAATTAACTAAATCTAGGAGCTGCCTTACAATACTAACCCGGAGGAAGTATAGGTAACTGCTCCATTCACTTTAATGTAGCAGTTCCTTGCATAGTGGGTGGCTAGGCGCACCACTGTGGATGAGTAATGCTAAAGAGACCTTAGTCCCTTTATTCTTTGAAATGCGGACATGGTCACTGGGAAATAGGTTATGCAAATAAGTTATCATTTAGAAAGATGATCTGTCTCTGTACTATAGCTGTAAACAGCTGTTCCATGGTTCTTGCCACTCAGCAGTACAGAGAAGGGTAAGGATCCTGAAAAAAAAGTGTTCTACTGGTGGTTACTCTTTTATGGGAGATTTTAGCTTGGGCTAAAGAGGTGGTCTCACCATACTGTTTCACAGAGTCACAGGCAGCTTCAGACTAACACTGCCTGGTCAAGCTATAGATGGTTCTATAACAGTGATTAGCATATTAACATCCTCTATAACTAGCTGAGCAGTACAGTGACATATGAGCAATATATTTAATCTGTAGAAATAAAAAGCTACAAAGGTCAGAGGATTGAAATCAATTGCTTCTCAAAGGTAAACAAGCCAATCTTGTTAGAGATAAAGACTCTGCTATGTACAACCATGGTGATGTTACTGCTAGCTCTCTGTCTAATCAGTAAAGGAGATATAGACCATAACCTAGAGACACTTGTGTGCACTCAGAGCAACTAAGATCTCTCATCTCCTGAGCAGGGCAATATCAAAACAGCAATGTTTAAGTTTTAATTGACCTTTCTTGACATGTTGAAAGCTAATTATTGTAGTGAGAAAACCCCTTTCAATTCCTAATCATGCTTCAATGTTTTTAATGAGTCAAATGTCGAATTAGAGGGAATCCACCTGTAATAGGTGGCACTCCAGAGACCGCTTTTTTCATTTTGCTTGAGAGCGAGTTGGCATATCATTTATTATCATCACCTGATGGTAATATATCCTTATTCATGCTGAACAGCTTTTCACATATGCACCTTTGCTTTAAGTGTACCTGTACTTTCAAGCAATTTATCAGGGCTATCTGTCATGTATTTATATGAGAAATTGTACTCTTTTTGGCCATTACAGGATTTGTATAGGTTATTTTTCATTGGTTTTCCCCTCTGCAGGTAAACTCTCTAATTTTCAGTTATGCCTGAGCTAGTAGGTGGAGACTAGCAACTATAATGTTCTCTACACACTACAATATACAAACGGTATCTTTTTAGCACACACTCATAAAAAGCAAAGAGCATGTAATAGAGCAGTATTGAGCAGTGATAGTATACACCCTCGTGTCCTAAGGGAATTATGTGATGTGATAAACAGGTCCCTGTTCTTAATATTTATGAACTGTATAGTCCAAAAGGATTGGCGCATAGCAAATGTTGTGCCAATATTCAAAAAGGGGTCAAAAAGTGATCTTGGAAACTATAGGCCGGTAAGTTTAACCTCTGTTGTAGGTAAAAGGTGTGAAGGTTTGAAGATATGCCTTACTGGATTATCTAACAAATAAATGCATACAGCCATTCCAGCATGGGTTTATGAAAGATCAGTCCTGTCAAACTAATCTCATCAGCTTATATGAGATTACTTCTAGATTTTTCTAAAGCATTTGGTACTGTGCCACATAAAAGGTTGGTAAGTAAAATGAGAATGCTTGGACTGGGGGAAAATGTGTGCAAGTGGGTAAGCAACTGGCTTAGTGATAGAAAACAAAGAGTGGTGATTAATGGTACATACTCAGACTGGATCTCTGTTACTAGTGGGGTACCATAGGGGTCAATATTGGGTCCTATTCTCCTTAATATATTAATTAATAACCTTATACAAAGACTGCACAGTAGAATATCAATCTTTGCAAATTATACTAAGCTCTGTAAAGTAATCAACACAATAGGGGATAAGTTATTACAAAGGGATCTGGATAAGTTGGAGGCCTGGACAGAAAAATGGCAGATGAGGTTTAACACTGATAAATGCAAGGTTATGCACATGGGAAGGAAAATTCCATTCCATGTTTACTGGTTAAATGGAAAAAATGCTATGTACAAGTGACATGGAGAAGGACTTGGGAATCCTGGTGGACAGTAAACTTAATTGTAGCAGCCAGTGTCAGGCAGCAGCTGCTAAGGCTAATAGGATCATGGCGTTAAAAGGGGCATAGATGTGCATGATGAGAACATTATTCTCTCTTTATACAAGTCACTGGTCAGAACACACATGGAATATTGTGTCCAGTTTTGGGCACCAATGCACAAGAAAGACATTGTAGAGCTTAAACAGATACATAGGCGGGCAACGAATAAAAGGACTGGGTTAACTACAATACCCAAAAAGATTAGCAAGTTCGGGGGGACATAAGATATAAGTTTAAATATATCAAAGGAAGACCCTTCTTAGGAATACAGCCAATATGCTAGTAACACACTGAGGCTAAATTGCCGCGCATACCTCTCTGTAGAAGGTTGTTGATCCAATATATTTGGCAAACCCTATAATCCTGTCGGAATCCAAAAGCAGCCCATACCCGTACTCACACTATATCCTGAATTGTACCGTTTATTCTGTGAGAGAACGCCCTGGCAGGTGGCGTGCACACTCTATCGACTACCAACAAACAGTGACGCCACTGGAAACCACGGGAGCCTCTAAGGTAACACATGCAGGTTTTATTGATTATATTAGATTATATTTGGCACCTATGGACATGTGGTTTTAATAGCGCCGTGGTATAGATTCATATGTTTCTGCGAGTGGAAAGACAGTATATTACTGAATACACACTATTGGGGAAAAGCAGAGTTCAATCCTCATACCTTGCTGCTGAGTTTATCTATAGTGGCGCTGGAATTAAATTATTTATTATAAATATATCAGGGTTCAATACAGAGATCTCTCCCGAGATCTATTTAAACCCAGGACTGTATCTAGAACAAGGGGGCGTCCTCTGCGTCTTGAGGATAGAAAGTTTCTACATAAACATAGAAAGGGATTCTTTACTGTTAGAGCAGTGAGACTGTGGAACACTCTGCCAGAGGAACTTGTCATGGTGAAGTCACTAACAAAGTTCAAGAAGGATCTGGATACATTTCTCGAGTGTAATAATATAACAAGTTATAGTAACTAGGACTCTGGAAAAGGATCGTCGATCCAGTGATTTATTCCAATTGCCAGATTGCAGTTGGGAAGTAATTTTTTCCCTAAAATTATGACAATTGCTTCTACCTAACGGGGGTTTTGCCTTCCTCTGGATCAACATTATGGGACAATAGGCTGAACTAGATGGACATCTTATCTTTTTTCGGTCTTACAACCTATGTAACTAAGTGCAAGCTGTGAATCAAGCAATGGGCAAGATACAACATACACGAGAGATGTACTGGGTGTCTGTCTCTTTTTAGCCCTCCTAATAGACTTCTATGGGCAGAATTTAACTTGATCCCTTAATAAGCCGACAGACCTGTCTTGTAAACACAAGACAGATTTCCGCAGGTTATCAGGGTAAATAAGAAGGGAGAAGTAAAGCCTTATATTTGAAGAACTATTTTTATCTCAAAACATATATCACAAAATTTCTTATATTTGCTTATACTGTTCATTTATGCAAAGTTTGCTGAAAAGTTATTGGCCACGTAAGATGTCTATTAGTTCATTTTTGACAATTTTTTAACAGTTCTAGAGGCGCTCTTTAGGCCACAGCCTCACCTTTTTACGCTGGTTTACAGTTTACATAAATATATTACCTGCACAAAAAAAAGAAAATTCTTTCGAAGGCCTGGTTTACGTCTGCATTGGCCAACGGACCCATTTCACAACAGATACCAATGGCACCCGACAGATCCTATTAATTGCAATGGGTTTGTCGGGCTTCCACTGTGGCGTCCGATGTTTTGACGGAAAAAATAGCACAACTTTCAGTGACATTTTTCCATCATCCCGACTGAACTAATGATGGAATTCCCGAGCCCCTGACATTGATGTGAACCAGGCATAAATATATTGCTTTTCCCACCTTGTATGTACTACATATTACAGTTTATATTACAGCTCATGAGTCCTCACAGACAAATTCACAATCCTGCAGGCTTCTAAACTCAAATACTCATGGTCTAAAAATATAGGTTTATCCAAGGGCATTGCAATACAGAAGGTCATGTTAACTATCTGCTGTCTGTTTCATTGACAACCAGCAGAATAGTGAATGCTGCTCTGAAGTATACTTCATGCTATAACTTAGGATCAACACAAGCTGATATTTTCTACCGGGTTCCCAGTCTTAGGAATTTTATAAGTCACAATATCCTTCAGTTTTTCAAAGCAATTCTCCAGTAGATGCAGTGTCTTGGAAACCTTGGAAAAGTATTTAAACTGATCAGGCGTGGACTGAGGAATGATTGCATTAAAAGAGAGTGGAGCCAGGGTCCAAGCAAATTGAAGTACTAATGTCCCCCTAGGTATATTGCTGCAAGTTGTTTAAACTATACATTACCTGTGGGTGGCAAAGAGTCCTTAAGGCTTTCCTTAATCCTCCAAGACGTCCACAAATGTCAAAAGACTAGAAGAGGAAAAAGATATTAAGAAATGTTTATAAGCACTACTGCAAATAAAACGATTTCAATGTAAGCAATCTGAGGCAGAAAGACGCGTCATTAATGGATTTTCTTAAAATTATACCTTCAACTCCCAATGAACCTTTGATGGTACATGTGCAATCCTTCAACTTCAAGCTCATCATTTTTACTTTAAAAAGTGACTACATTTTCAGTTAAAAGAGGGAAACTCGGACTCTTGTTACTCACAGACCGAAACAACACTTTTCATGGTACCAAAATGTAAACATCAATACATAACTTTTAAGAAATATACAATTAAAAATACTCTCAGTTTCATGACTGGTCAAGGTGGCCAGCAAAACAAAAGCCCAGATAGGATATCTAATCTAATCCTATCTATCTATCTATCTACACTCAAGACCCACCATTTGTTATATGTGTAGGTCCTGATTTACTGTTGGCTGTCTAGAGGTCCTCTTATACTCACAGGAATCTGTACATTTCCAATGGATAGGTAAATAAATAATCTAGAGGAGAGTAGAAGTCCACCACAATGTGGTTGTCCAATTCAAGATACACTACAGTACCTAATTCTTACCCCCTATTGCCCTCCCTTATAAATAAGTGTAACCCCTCGGACTAAAGCTAATTCACCCTATCCAATAATTGGAGGGATAGTTCACAAAGGACAATCCACAACAATTTACATACCCCCGGGTATGAATATTGTTGTGGATTGTCCTTTGTGAACTACTCTAATTATTGGGAAGGGTTTCTTAGTTCTGTGAGTAATATTGACATACCCCTTCATGGATAATAATTCCTTTTGGCTCTGTGATTATTGCCTTGGACTATTCACATGGAGTAGTAGCAAATGCTGGAAAGACATGATCTCTGTTGTCCCAGAGGTTGTCTGTATGCCTGGCAGTACTAATCGTGTGTGTTATTTGCATACAGAGGCATGCTGGAATAGCAACCTCCTCAAGTTGCCATGACGTGAACACATTGTATGTGGTCATCAAGTACCCGGAAGATGGGAACATCCTTTTTATGCTCGGGCATAAATATTTAAATGAAGGAGGACATGAGGGAGTAAGAAGGTTAAGTAGTGAGTTTATGTTAAAAGGGTCCTACTAGGACTTTCTTTCATCTCCTCAATTTTTGTGGCATTTTATGGCACACATCGGGACATATTTATAAAGTGCTGTGAAGATACAACTGAGCAAGTATGGTCAGCAGGGCAGAAGATAAGTGCTGGCTGGAACCCGTAACAAAGAGCAGTACACAGAGGAAATAGAAAGGCTGTGAGCTGATCTAAAATTAACTTAAAATTAATTATATTTACAAACTTGATGGTAAATGTTCATTTTGGATGTTCCCATGTCAGTATTAAATCATGGCAAAACCCCTTTAACATATGTGTCCATTTTTTTTCTACATAAAAGTCAAAAATATAATATGCTACATTTGTTTTGGTATCATATTAACCCCCCCCAAAATATTTGGCTATAGTTAAGTAAATTAAAAAAAGTAAAATCAGAATATATCAGTCTAATAACATGATATATTGCGGTGGACATTTGAGCATCTGGAGGCCTTACACCAATGTGCAAATTATCCAATTTGACTGTATAGTCAAGAACTTTACACACGTGAAGTGTAAATAAATCTCATGTTGCTAAGTACATCCTTCTCTCCTTCTAGGAAATGATACATAGATAACACAACATCTGACTGAAAATAGAATTATAATTCTGTTTGACACATATGGAATCAGACAGAAAAATGAAAAATATCTCTACACCCCTGTATGAAATCAGAAGTATAACATGGAGACTGTATAGAGGTGTGATACACTAGTGCCCTTAACACAAACACGCTTGAAACTAAAGGAATTAGGAGATGCTGACTCTTTAGCACCCACTACAAAACAGCAAACAAGGTATGTAAAGCCTTAGTACAATGAAGGAGTTTTTGGGAAAATAAACATTGATCACCTAGTCTCCTAGTCTTGGGATAGACTAACAGTGTTTGATTGGTGGCGGTCTGGCTTTCGTGACTCCTCATATTCGAATCTCCACACGCCTATATGGCGATATCCCTAAAGAGAGATCTTCTCTTTCTGAGCCACTCATTGCCTCCACTCAGCCAAGCCAGCATCGCTCTGCTCTGTACTGACGAGGGGCAAACACCTCGAAACGGCTGTCTACAGATAGGTGATGCTGGCTTGGCTAATATCCCTTTTGCTTTCAAAAGACCCAGTGGATCAAAAGCAAGTTGAGGATTTGTTATATCCTATAGAGGGCGCTTGAGCTTCTTAGCTCCTTTCTCATAATGCCTTGTGATATCCCCATATTCAGCATAAAGGAGCCATATCGTTTCTGCTAACAGACTTACTACATTACTGGAGCTCCGCTGTACTGCTAGGGGTATACTCTATGTGAAGAGAAGCTTCCAAAAACATCCAGCAGAATTGTAAATGAGGCACTTAGTAGGATAGTGTGTAATGTGGCATCATTATCACATAATGCAACATTTTTTTAATAAAATACATATTTTATGAAGATTAGTTTGATATGTAAAAGGTCAAGCAAGGACATACATTTTAAAAATAGAAATAATGTATCTCACCATTATGATGTGATATCTATAAAGGCCAAAATGAACTAAGATTTGAGTAAACTGCTGGATTTTGCCATGTACAAATACATGTTAACACTTTTAGCACAATTATGACATGCATTTCTAATTTTAAAAGGATTTTCTGCTTTGTATAATCCCTATTTGACTATAAGTTGATCTTAAAGTGTTCCCCTTCCGGGACCCCCAGTAATCAGCTGTGATTTGTAGAGAAATCTGGTCTACAAGCACAATCATCTCTTCCTAACTGTTGTTATATTTCATTTTCCTGTATTCTGTGTTATGGTATGTGTAAACTGCATTGAACCCCCAGCTCTGTTTCAAATAATTAGCATGTGTTTATATGTTTAACTCAGACTCTTCACCAGTTGCCTTTTGAAGCTTTTCCCTTTGCCAACTCTTTGTAACCCCACCCGTTTCTGTCACCTGAAAGCAGTGATTTAATCAGTACATACTATATATTGAAGCCTTGTGGTCTGCATACAGTAGACCATTTGGTCTGCCAGCAGTTTTTAAGTGACAGCTTTAGAAGTGATGATAAATTTTGACCGAATTGTGACCGAAGTGGGCAGAAACATATCTTTGTAAGTAACTGGGCTTTCTAACCTACAGCTTAGTCACCATGCTTATTATTGCAATCTATCTTGCTGCCTTTTTCCTCCTGTCCTACTGCCCAGTCATGCCTCCAAACAACTCTGTCCACATTAGCTCCTCTCTCCTTCCCTCTCCCATGCACACGTCCCATGCACTACTTACTTACTTTACCTACCCCAAGCCATTCTCTTTCAGGGTGCTGCACAAACATCGTTCACATTCATCACTGAACCATCTGCGGTCACTTTTCATTCTCCTGCTTCTCGCTGCAGGAGACATCTCTCCCAACCCCGGTCCACCTTCCTTTACCTCTTATCCCACCTCCTCCTCTTCCTCCCACAGAAACCCCGCAAACCTGCGTAATATTTGTTGTCCATCTTTTCTTGTTCCATTTAAATGTGCTCTGTGGAACGCCCGATCCGTCTGTAATTAACTCACTGCTGTTCATGACCTGTTCCTCTCTAACTCCCTCAATCTCCTAGCTCTCACAGAAACTTGGCTCCAGCACTCTGACACCGCTTCCTTTGCTGCTCTCACCTATTGCAGCCTTCACTTTACCCACACCCACAAACCTGAGAACAGGCCGGGTGGAGGAGTTGGCGTACTTCTCTCTCCACACGTCATTTACTAAGTCATTCCTCCCGCACCCTCTCTCACATTCCCCTCCTTTGAGGTCCACACTCTCAGACTCTTACAGCCATTTTCTCTCAGAGTCACGGTTGTATACAGGCCCCCTGGCTCACCCCGCCAGTTTCTGGATCAATGTTTTTGCCTGGCTCCCTCACTTCCTCTCTGCTGATATACCCACTCTCATCATGGGTGATTTCAACATCCCCATTGACGACCCCATGTCTCCTTCTGCCTCTCAGTTTCTTTCACTGACCTTCTCTTGGCCTCTCGCAGTTTCCTGACTCTCCAACTCACAAGGATGGGAACCCTTTTGATCTGGACTTCTGTCGCCTTTGCTCAATTTCTAATCTTACCGACTCTCTTTATGAACTCTCTGATCGTAACCTTATTTCCTTCACTATCTCCAATTTTCAGCCTTCTCTGGACACACCTGCCCATTGCCCATTCCGAAATCTCCGCTCTTTAAACACTCAGGAACTCATTGACACCATACAATCCTCACTGCTCCCAATCTCCTGTCCTGACCTGGCTGTTAAATGTTACAATGAAACTCTCTCTACCACCATGGACATGATGGCACCACTCACACACCGCACCACCAGAGTAAGACGCCGGCAGCCTTGGCACACGCCTCAGACTTGCCATCTGCAGCGCTGTTCCAGGTCTGCTGAGAGACTGTGGAGAAAGTCAAAGCTACCTGCAGACTTTCTCCACTATAAATTCATGCTCAGCACTTACCATACTGTCCTTCACTGTGCCAAACAAAAATATTTCACTTCCCTCATCTCATCATTACACAACAACCCAAAACGCCTGTTTGACACCTTCCACTCCCTCCTCAGGCCCACATCTCAGGCTCGGTCACTGACTTCTGTGCTGAAGTAACACTCATCCTGTCCCTCCTCGCACGTCCTCTAATCTGCTCTCAGCTCTTGACCCGACGACAGAAGAAGTGTCCAGGCTTCTCCTGTCTGCTCGCCCCACCACTTGCTCTAGTGACCCCATTCCCTCCCACCTTCTCCAGTCCATTTCTCCAGCTGTCCTCTCTCACCTCACTACAATCTGTAACCTCTCTCTCTCCACTGAGATCTTTCTATCCTCCTTTAAACACGGTGTTATAACTCCTTTACTGAAAAAGTCCTCTCTGCACCCATCCTGCGCTGCCAACTACCGACCAGTCTCTAATCTGCCCTTCATCTCCAAACTCCTGGAATGCTTGGTCTACTCTCTTTTGTTATTATAACAAAAACATATAATAACTGTCCATTAGATGAGACACCACTTGATACACAAAGAAACAATATAAGGCACCATTAGTACAGATAAGAAAAGTACTAAGCAATGAAAGTACAAAATAGCACTAATGACATACTTTGGCATCATAATAATAAGGATGAAGCAAAAGACAGCTCCATCTTCACTAAAGAAAGAAAACAAAAAATAATAAAAAAGTAACCCCCCCCCCAAAAAAAAACCCCAAAAAAACAACACAGAACACTGGTACCCATACGCAGTTATGTAAAAAAGACAATCACATACACCTATGTAATCAAGTAAGGTCTGGGATAAAAGGTGAAAACACATACTATGCTGATACAATGCTGCAAGATCGTCACACGGCCCCCATCCCCTAAAGCCAGAGAAATAGATAGAGGACAAATTCACCCCCAACTCTGACGCACAGTCACCAAGGGAGTATCCAGGGCCTGGTGTCAGGATATGGCTGAGGTACAGCTCCCATGTTATGGGATACAGACATCCAAAGCCCCAAGAGCGCCTGCTAGTCGAGAGGAGATATACCAGGAGGTGTAAACAAAAGGCTGCATGATCTCCTTGATCAGGTCTACTCTCTTCTTGACCCTCTGCAATCAGGTTTCCGCTCTTTACACTCCACAGAAACTGCTCTAGCTAAAGTTTCAAATGATCTCCTGACAGCAAAATCTCAGGGTAACTATTCGCTGCTGCTTCTCCTGGATCTCTCTGCAGCATTTGACACTGTAGATCACCACCTTCTCCTCAGCATGCTCAGTGCCATTGGCCTCCAGGACACCGCTCTCGCTTGGTTCTCATTTTACCTTTCTAACCGCTCCTTCAGCGTCTCATTTGCAGGTTCTACCTCCTCTCCTGTTCCTCTTGCTGTTAGGGTTTCACAGGGATCCGTTCTTTGTCCTCTCCCCAGATTTCACTCTACACTGCCCCCATTGGACAAACAATCAGCAGATTTGGCTTTCAGTACCATCTCTATGCTGATGACACTCAACTATACACTTCCTCCCGAGACATCACTCCTGCCCTGCTACAAAACAGCAGTGACTGTCTGTCGGCTGTCTCTGACATCATGTCTTCCCTCTATCTTAAACTAAATCTCACTAAAACTGAACTTTTAGTCATCTCACCATCTACTAACCAACCCTACCCTTCTATTTCTGTTTTATTGTGTGGCACCACCATAACTCCTAGGCAGCAGGCCCGCTATCTCTCGGTTATACTTGATTCTTTTCTGTCTTTCACCCCATATATCCAATCCCCTGCCCGCTCCTGCCACCTGCACCTCAAGAACATCTCCAGAATCCATCCTTTTCTCACTATGGAAACAACCCAGGCTCTTATTGTTGCTCTTACTCTTTCTCGTCTTGACTACTGTAACTCCCTACTTGTTGGTCTCCCTCTCTGTAAACTCTCCCCTCTCCAATCTGTCCTGAATGCAGCAGCCAGGCTTGTCTTTCTTTCCAGCCGCTATACTGATGCCTCTACCCTGTGTCAGTCTCTACATTGGCTGCCTATTCAGTACAGAATACAACATAATCACTCTCACCCATAAGGCTCTCCACAGCGCTGCACCCCCTACATTTCCTCCCTCATCTCTTTCTACCACCCTACCCACCATCTCCGCTCTGCTACTGATCTGAGATTACACAACTCACTCATCCGAACCTCCCATGCCTGTCTCCAAGATTTTGCACGTATTGCACCAGTTCTCTGGAACATGTTACCACATTTGATCAGGCACACTCACAACTCTCACAGTTTTAAGTGCGCTCTGAAAACTCATCTTCTTAGTCAAGCCTACCAAGATCCCTAATTGTTAACCCCCCAAATTCTGTCACACATTCGTCACTTCCTGCACTTTGGCACCCAAAGGCACTTATCTGTATATAGATGTATAGTTGGGATGGCAGGTTCATCCACTTTTTGTGTACACTACCCCATATTTATGTAACATGGCTGGTCCATTGTGAACCAAGCACTTGTCACACTTTGTTTCACCCATACACCCTAATAGATTGTAAGCTGTTGCGAGCAGGGCCCTCACACCTCGTGTCTCATTTGTAAGTAGCTTTTTTAAAATGTAATGTCTGGTTTGTCTGTGCTTATTCCCTCTATATTGTAAAGTGCTGCGGAATATGATGGTGCTATATAAATAAAGATTATTGTTATTATAGTAAGTATGCAAATCCTCTAAAGCGCCACCACAGGTGAAATTAATCATTACACAATGCCCATTTCAATCAGTGGCATATCTATGTAATACAGGACAGACAGGTCCTTCAAAGTGAGAGATGATCTTTATAATCGCTCTACAGTCTGGAGAAGAGCTTAGGATCCTGTATGGAGAAACCCTCTGAAAGAACTCAGAATTTTCAATTAGAGTATATGGAAAATATTTATTTTAAACACCCTGATTACTAGACCTAAATAGTGGAAGACTGGTAAAGATAATTGCAGGGCCAGGTAACATGGCGCTTGCTGATGAACGTACATTTTAGTTTTTTTGAGCACTCTGTAACAAAATCCGTTCAACAGGCCTAAATTCTACTCGGGGAAAAAAGTAGTCCAGCACAACCCAAAAATTATATTTGTAAAAACATGCAAAAATGTATTAAATCCAAATGCGTAAGGGCACAGTGATTTAGCCCAAAACACGTTAGCGTGTTTTTCTGTCCAGTGTATTTGGGCTGATACTTTTGGTGCATAATTTTATTTTTATTGCATTTGGATTTAATACATTTTTGCATGTTTTTGAAAATATAAATTTTTGGGTTGTGCTGGAATACTACTTTTTTTCTGGACTATTTATGCTACTGGCTTGAGCAGATTTCCGTGCACTGTTACACACAGATGGAGCTAGCTTTACCAGTCTGTTGTTCATAAATTCTACTCACCTTACACAAACTATACAGGATTATTAGGACACTTCCTAAGAAATAGGTGCTTGAAGGATCATCACCTATGATGTATTTATACCACAGCTGTATGGGCACAAGGGATCGAACAAGTTGGCTCAGCTCTTCAATCAGCAGGTAAAACTTGCCCTGTAGAGACAAAGTTACACATTTAATGATAGAGAGACCAGGCTGACTCAAACACAGGGGCTTTAATTACTTTATTGGATATTGCGACTCTTTTCAGAATAAATAACAAGGAATTGCAATGCTCAAAGGTCCAGAACAATTAATCTGAAGATTACAGAACATAATACACAGGACAGAAATACAAAACACTAATCAATACCATTAATAGTTAGCCACAATACCTACTAGATTCCTACTTGAAAGGAGTATGTCATCAGAAAAATCAGCTAATGTTTTTATGTTAAGCATTTTTTAAAAAGAATTTTGGTGATATTTTTCTTAATTTTTCATATTATATTTTTTTAAAAAAATCTTAAAATCCTATAGTTTTTAATCTGGTTACTGAACCTTACACTGGATTGACACTTGAAGTCTCCTCATAATCATCATACAACATCATGGTACAACATCATGTCTGAAGAAGATCGCTAGTACTCTCGAAAGCTCACCATTAAATATACACAGTTAGCCTCAAAAAAGGTATCGCCTGATTTATTCACTCTTCTACATAATCATCATAGACATAAAATGAAAAGGTGACACCAAAACACAGCTCTTCACCATTCACTGAAGTAGATAGCCACAGTTCACACTATTCCTGTAAAATGACTTCTCAGGTCACAGAACATGTCTAGAAAATTAGTCAGCTCCTGTTTACAGACTCCTATGTTCATGTAGTTGCAGTAACGCATACCTCTAAATGCTGTTAAAAAGCTCAGGTAAGATGACTATTCCATAACCATATACAGAAAATAGATTTAAAAAATCTAAATCAGAAAACAATAGTTAAGAATTAAAGAATGGGCTCAAACTGGAGTAGGGGGAATCCCCAGCAGGAAATCTCTGGCTTGGGGCTACTTTTTTGGGAAAAAGGAAGGCAGAAAGCATGAGACAGAGTGGAAGAGGCGTATGTAGTAAGTACAGTAGCTATAGGGTTGGCCCCAAGAATAAGCTCCACTGGTGGGCCCCAAAAATCAGCTCCACTGGTGGGCCCCAAAAATCAGCTCCACTGATGGGCCCCAAAATTTAGCTCCACTGGTGGGCCCCAAAAATCAGCTCCACTGGTGGGCCCCCACGAATCATCTCCACTGGTGGCCCGAAGAATCAGCTCCACTGGTGGGCCCCAAGAATCAGCTCCACTGGTGGGCCCCAAGAATCAGCTCCACTGGTGGGCCCCAAGAATCAGCTCCACTGGTGGGCCCCAAGAATCAGCTCCACTGGTGGGCCCCAAGAATCAGCTCCACTGGTGGGCCCCAAGAATCAGCTCCACTGGTGGGCCCCAAGAATCAGCTCCACTGGTGGGCCCCAAGAATCAGCTCCACTGGTGGGCCCCAAGAATCAGCTCCACTGGTGGACCCAAAGAATCAGCTCCACATGTGGGGCCCAATAATCAACTCCACTTGTGGGGCCCAAGAATCAGCTCCACTGGTGGGCCCCAAGAATCAGCTCCACTGGTGGGCCCCAAGAATCAGCTCCACTGATGGGCCCCAAGAATCAGCTCCACTGATGGGCCCCAAGAATCAGCTCCACTGATGGGCCCCAAGAATCAGCTCCACTGATGGGCCCCAAGAATCAGCTCCACAGATGGGCCCCAAGAATCAGCTCCACAGATGGGCCCCAAGAATTAGCTCCACTGATGGGCCCCAAGAATTAGCTCCACTGATGGGCCCCAAGAATTAGCTCCACTGATGGGCCCCAAGAATCAGCTCCACTGATGGGCCCCAGGAATCAGCTCCACTGATGGGCCCCAAGAATCAGCTCCACTGATGGGCCCCAAGAATCAGCTCCACTGATGGGCCCCAAGAATCAGCTCCACTGATGGGCCCCAAGAATCAGCTCCACTGATGGACCCCAAGAATCAGCTCCACTGATGGACCCCAAGAATCAGCTCCACTGGTTGGACCCAAGTTTCAGCTCCACTGGTGGGCCTCACAATCTGACACTGTTAAAGAATATGTATCAATTTATAGTTATAATTCGTTACACAAAATTATTGATGATACATTTCCTTTAAAGGGGTTGTCTCACTACGAAGATCATAGTTGAAAATGTGGGGACCAAAAATCTAAGGATGTACGTCCTTGGTTACTATTGGCAAAGTGCTACGGTTTTAGAGAACGGGCTGGTTTACATGTGCTTAGCAACGGTGTTTGTTTACAGGTCGGGGAAGCATTCTGTCCCGCCCAGGTCGCGGACAGGAAGGCACATGCAAAGGAAAGGCAGTGAAGAGGAGGGGCAGGGATGTGTGTATTGGCAGGCAAGGAGGAGAAGCAGTGAGAGGACATGCAGGGGGGTTGTGTGTATTGTATCCTCTTCACTGCCTCTCCTCCATGCCTGTGGCTGCCAATACACCCTTCCCAGCTCTTCACTGCCTCTCATCCCCCCTGCATGTCCTCTCACTGCTTCTCCTCCTTGGGTCCCCCTGCCAATACACACATCCCTGCCCCTCCTCTTCACTGCCTTTCCTTTGCATGTGCGTTCCTGTCCGCGACCTGGGCGGGACAGAACGCTCTCCTGACCTGTAAACAAACTCCGTTGCTAAGCACAAGTAATCCAGCCCGTTCTCTAAAACCGTAGCACTTTGCCAATAGTAACCAAGGACGTACATCCTTAGATTTTTGGTCCCCACATTTTCAACTATGAGAAAACCCCTTTAAAGAACCCAGTTAATATTTGAATGCCATTTTTCATGATGTGCTTTACATACACCATACTAGGTGTTGCAGTCATTACCCAACACCAAATGCACTTGCTAGATGAAGAATGCGGATACAAATACAAAAGATCTCCTGACTTAATATCACAACAGCTTGCCATTTTAAAAAGATCTATAACGACAATAGAATTATACAGTTTACTTATTCATAAGTGCTGTGACTCCATGGGCTTACAGGCTATGTCCTAATACTGGCCTCTAGCTTGTGAACTAATGATGGCACCAATTACTGAAGAGCATGTGTGCTTGGTACACATGCTGACATCAGCTCATTAAGATCTTAGAAAACTGGCACCAAAGACACCTCAATCTCTCCAGTGCAGGGACATGTGCGATGGCATCGAGTAGTGTACGGCGTATACTGCTGTGCTGCAGATGAAAAGACCGGAGAGTGTGCTACACTGATTATCGTCTCAGACATGGATTAGAGCCTTCTCAGTCGTAGTATCCCCTGAGGTCTTTGTAAGAGGAGGAGTGTGTGTGTGTTTGTGACTGTGTTTAGAGGCTGAGGGAAGGAGCGAGGTGAGATCATACCGCATGTCTTATATTTTACAGTCCCGCTGCTAGGAATAAGTCTCATTGCTCAGAGCTTTGGCATTCTTATGATCTCATACCCCTCCAGTGGGCTGCGAGCGAGCTCACATTCTCATCTTCTTACAGCATCTCGCTGACATTGTTTTCATTTACTTTTTACTCCATAGGTGTGAGATCAACAAAATAATCGTTCCTGCCTATTCAGCCTTTGTTACCGAATGCAAGCGCCAGCAGGCAACTTTGTTAAAAAAGCTCAGAGTACATCTATTATCTGCAATCAAACGGCAAATCTCAATGGTGACATAGGAATAAATACACTATTTCATCTATTAAAGCAATCTATAGCCACATAACCAAATGCTAACTTACCTGTAAATAGTATTACACCCAAGTTATTACTTCATTACTCACTTTATCCTAATGGGAAGAGGATGAGGGGTTTTCGATACCGTGCTACGTTTGTGGACTTTACTGGTGACAGTAGTCGGATTATTACTGATCAATTACAGAATTATGTACTGCTCTGCATTTCATTAAAACTTCCCCCAAAGTAAAGGTTTCTGATGGGAAATGCAAAGCTACCTAATTGCTGCATGTGCAATTTCTTAATATTGTTCCTTAAAAAGAAATATATTATAAATTTACCGAGTGTCTCAGCCTTAAATCCAACATATGAAAAGCAAAAGCCAGAGATAAGGAAAAGCAATTATTATTGAAACTGGCTTAAACTGCCACAACTTATCGTAATACTGCCACTGGATATCAAGCTGTGGGTTATAAACCTGGAAAATAGGATTCTCATGCCAATTGTGATCTCTATAACAACATAAGGCAGTGTTTAGACCAGCATTCTGCAGATATGTTCTCCTTCCCATCTATATAATTCAAAGAAAGAAGATATCCCAGCATGTGGGTGGCCATCAAAGCCTAAAGGAAATATTTGGGAATGTTTACCCTTTTTGCTGTGCCGGAATTTAGTTTTGTGCTTAGTGCATAGAGATTTAAGCGCCTCTTACAATGTGTAGTTAATCACTATGTAGCATTGCAGAAGAACCCACTGATTGTACTTATTGTTCTAAGTGGCTTTAATAGGCAGCAGTTTGAGAAATCAGCAGTTATGGCCATACATTTTATTTAAACAAATAATCTCACCCTCCACATTGACTATTTCCTAGGTTAAGCTCTGTTCATTTAAGGGCTTCCTTGTTCATGAATAGAATCTCTGAACTAAAGTAAAATTTGCTATCCAGCCAGGCAAAGTATTAGCTAAAAGGGTGAAGAAGAGTTACTCTGTAAACAACAGCGATAACTGATCAGTCAAAATAAAAAGACATATTGTGCAGGTCCCCCTTGTGCCACCTAAAAAACTCTGACCTGTTGAGGCATGAATTCAACAAGACCTCTGAAGATGGATGTTTCGCAGCAGAGCCTTCAACTTCTGTAAATTGTGAGGTGGAATATCCATGGATCAGACGTTTTTCCATCTAACATATCCCACAGATGTTCAATTGGACTGAAATCTGGGGCATTTGGAGGCCAAGTCAACACCCCAAACTCATTGAAATTGTTTGAGAAACATGACAAACTTATTCCTAAACAATGGGCCACATGTATGAAACGGTTTTGGTCTAAAACTCACTTTTTTCCCCATAGGTTTCTATGGGGAAAATAGTGTTTTAGACCAAAACGCATTTCATACATGTGGCCCAATGTTTCCAGCACAGCAGGTAGCATTATCCTGCTGAAAGTGGCCACTGCCATTAAGGAATACCAGTACCAAGAGTGGTGTATACCTAGCCTGAAACAATGTTTAGGTAGATGGTACATGTCAAAGTAAGATGCACATGAATGTGAAGATGTGACTTTTAAAAGCAGAGTGTTGTCCAGGGGATAGTGCATCAACACAGACCAACCAGGTTCAAGTCTTTTGCCACAGCTATAAGGGCATGTCCTCACAGCAGGTTTTTCAGCTGGTTTTACAGTCGGTTTTCGGTTTTGAAAGCCGTCTGTAAACCGGCTGTCAAACTTTCTCACGGACCTCTATGGAAAATCCATGCAGTAGTCCCCACTGCACAAATTTTCCGCCGGACAGCTTTTTAGACCGCCGGTAGTCCAAAAAACATTGAACATGTTCATTCTTCCGATCAGTTATTGGGCGGAACATGAACAGGTCAATGCGAAGGGGCTAGGGCTTTTCTCCGCAAATCACGGAAAAAAGCCGCCCCCCCCCTGTGGCCGTGTAAATGGCCCCAAAACAGAGCAAATACCAGTTGGATAACCCGACCGGTATTTGCTCTGTGCCGTGTACACAACCCCTAACAGTCACATTTTCCAATTTATCTACTGCTGCTTCATGGTCCTGTTCTGAAGCCCTCTTGAACATTCAGACACTCTTGGAGATGGACAGGGGTTAGACTTTAACCACCCTGCAGCTATGCAACACCATACATCCATAAATGTCAAGCTGCAATACACTGTGTATTCTGATATTTTATCATAGCCAGTATAAACCTTTTTCTTTCTTCTTTTTTTTTAGCAGTTTCTGCTACAATAGTTCTACCATAGAATCAGATGAAATGGGCTAGCCTTCGTTTACCATGCTGTCCTTCCTCGCACCACTTTTGTTATGTACTAAGCACTGCAAATGCTCAGTCATCTAGCTGTCACAATCTGTCCCGTGTTAAAGTTACTATAGAAAATGAACATGAATGCGCCTTTGTAGTGCAGATAACCTACGTGAAAGCTGTAGAATATTCCCCCAAGCCTCCACAGGTCCACATCAACAGGTATTAAAACAGTAAAGCAATTCAAAGTACAGCTGCTGTTCCAAACACACTCTCTACTACAAAGAAAGGGCTTCTTCTATATTAATAAACCAGAGGTATCCATATTTAGTCCCGAGAAACTATGGAGCTTTATTGGCATTGAACACACGCAAAAAAAAAAACAGCACAAAACCCTCCTAGTGTAATATGTACAGACCAGAGATGGAGTCTATATTACAGTCACCTTAGAGGCTGTGCGTGGAGGAACAGCACCTAGTTCAACATTCGAAGTCCTGTGCTTAATGGAAAGGGTCCATAGAGCACAGTTCTGAATCTACAGTTCTGAATCAACTTGACCAGGCTTGATAGTAGACAGCAATCCCCCAAAACATATAATAAATCATTTATTAAACTACATACAAAGCGCAGACACAACACAAAATAAATAGGAATAAATCAGATGTGTTTCATGGATGGATCAACTTCCTCAAGACTTTGGATGATGGAAGTGAACGCGGACGTCAGAGGGAACTCCTAGACACATAAATGTTAATGTACCTGATATGATTACTGTGCCTCCTTGCAGAGCCTTTGAGGTGAGGGTGACATAGGCTTCAGGTTTCTGGTCTGTACATATGAAGGGGGATTTGTGTTCTTTTGTTTTTATTTTTGTTCAGCGCCAATCAAACTGTATTACCAATGGAGCAGAAATGGATACCTACTGTTTGTTAGGGGCCGTTCACACTGCTTATTTTGGGCACGGATTGCAGCCGTATTGCGTGCCGTACTGCGCTGCAATACGGTTGGAATCCGTCCCAGCCATTACAGTAATCCACAGTTCTCATAGAGAACTGTGGATTCCGTCTCTCCTCCCCGCTCGGCGTATTAGTGACATGTCAATTATTTACGCCGTGTACGCGCCGTGAATAATGAATGTCTATGGGGCCGGCATGATGCCGGGCCCCGCCCCCGCAGCACGGCAGCCGGCGTAATTGCGGGGCGAAATCCGCAATAAGCCGTGTGAACTGGCCCAAACAGTTGCCCATTTTCCTGCGATATGTATATGACTTTCAGAAAGCTGAATGACAATCACCATTGATTATTTTATTTATATAGTGCCACTATATTCTACAGCACTGTACAGAGATGTCATTATTCACATTCCACTATGGACACATTGGCTAGCATTGTGTAACAGTGAAGCAGTGTACTTCTAAAAAGTTTCAATCGGGGGAAAAGCTCAGAGATTTGTACTTCTTATTAATATATATTTCCTTATACTGTAGCTTTTTTGTATGACCTGATTTAGACCACCTTTTTTCCAGAAATCTGCAAAATGTAACACTCTCCATACACCTAGTCAGTTCCAGCCATTATTATATGTACCAAAGTGTACTACTAATCAGCCATACTAGGAGATATCACTTGCATTCCAAAAGTGCTGAAAGGCAGATAAGTAAACAGGGAATCCTCGATCTACAGGGATAATAATAGGTTGCAGGGCATATGAAAGAAGGTATAGAGAAAAAGCTAAAGTAAATGTAAATGCATTAGGAAGTGTAATGGTTTGGGATACTGCATTGCCAGTGGTAAACTAATCCCCACTCACATCAATCACAGCCAACACTAAAGTTAAAGGGTTGAAATTTGCAATGCACCAATCAACGAAGCACTTCGGTTGCTATCACAAAGCAGCAGCATTAGGTAATTTGCTCCATATAGAAACAAGTCTCTTGGCTCACGCTCTCCCTCTATTGGGCTGACTGCAGCATATTTTCATGGAAGAATCAATATTATTTTCCTGATGTCCACAGAACCAGAAAAAGAGCTGCATTTCTATTTAAAGCAGAATGCTTTAAACCAGCCGTAGAAAAATGGCTCAAAAATGCTTAAGAATTCGGTTTAGAGGACTGTTCCTTTCCCTTGTTCTTTATAATTACCTAACTAGCAATGACGTTATCAGTTCCAGTACAGGGTTGTGCTATGATGGAAAATGGATAATACTTCCCATTCAATTAGAGCTTTTAGCCATCGACATAAAGCGCAGAGAAAAACAAAAATGCTGCAAATGGTCAAAACAAAGTTTACTTCACTTTTTAATAATTCAACAATAAATTAGACATACTTTAGTGGTGGTTCTTAGTGATGCTTATATGAATAATCCATGGAAATGGTAGGAGAGACACTTTATTTAAACACTGTGTCAGCAGATAATTGTATTAGAAGGATGGAACTAGGAGTAGTGTATGGTTAATACACTGAATTACAGCACTGAGTATCTACAGTAACTCAGTCTTACAGGAATGCCACATAAAACAAGTCTGTCATAGTTACAGACTATCACAAGGCATTATGGGAAAGGAGCTGAGAAGCTCAAGCACTCTCTTTAGGATGTAACAAATCCTCAATTTGCTTTTGACCCACTGGGTCTTGAGAAAGCAAAAAGGATATTTAGCCAAGCCAGTATCTCTCATCTGCATACAGTAGAGGGCAAAAAGGCAATTCAAACTCTACACCATTTGGTGCTCTCCTCGCCTCAAGGAGAGATGTTCCCCTTTCATAGTTACAGACTTTCATAGTAGCACAGGCCTGGCGACGTAAAAATAATAGCAAAAGTATTCAGATAGCCTAAGAAGTAATAATAAATAAAAGGGAATGAACCGTAAAAAACAGCTGCACACACCAGTCTGATAATCTAAAAAAAATTGGGGAGCATAGAAGTTATGTGTGGCTAACGCGAATTCACTAAAGCCACACCGCAGGTGATTCCAGCCTGTGAATAAGACAACAACCTGATCCTACAATGCTCACCATTAAATACATTCTCATCAGAATAACCGCTACTGCTATGCCCAGTAAGGCTATAAGGATGTCATATGTATGCCATGTAATACTATCAATTTAGGTAATACTTAGTTGGTTACAGCTTCTCTAAGCTGAACCCAATCGAAAGTCTTTGGAAGGAGCTGAAACTCAATGTAGCCCGGCGACAGCCCTGAAACCTGAAAGATCTGGAGCAGATCTCTATGGAGGAGTGGGCCAAAATCTCTGCTGTGTGCAAACTTGGTCAATAACTACAGGAAATGTCTGACCGCTGTAATTGGAAACAAAAGTTTCTGGACCAAATATAAAATTTTGTTTTTCTATTGTATCAAATACTTATTTCATGCAATAAAATGCAAATTAATTATTTCAAAATCATTCAATGTGATTTTCTGATTTTTTTCTTAGATTCTGTCTCTCACAGCTGAAGCAAATCTATGATAAAAATGACAGACCTCTCCATTCTTTATAGGGGGGAAACCTGCAAAATCATAAGTGTATCACATACCTTTTTTCCTCACTGTATATATATATATGGTTAGGGGCTTTGTGTGTGTGTGTCAGTTCATGAATTTCAGGTTTTGTGACAATTATTTAAATAATTTTTAAATAGATCAAAGTAGAAGATTTCACTGACAGATATCTAGCACACCTTTCTCAGGGGAAGAAATAATAGTGCGTACTGAAACCCAAACTGCCAAATTCTTCAGCTTCATTGCCCTTAAAAGAAACCATTTTTTAATTTTATTTTTTTTATTAAAACAAGGTACTGATACATATTTTTTTCTTAGCCATTTTTACTTTCTGATTTTAGATTTCTTAATTCGGTTGTCTGTATATGACTGTGGGGACAGCATTCTTGCTTGCACTGCTTTTACACAAACAACAAAGTCCAAAAGGTAAATGGGCCAGACCAACCCTTAGATACAAAAGCTAGTGACTCTTACTAAATCAATAAGAAAAAAACACCCCATAGACATCACTTAGCAATTAGATACATAAAAAGTCACTTTTATTTCAGATGTATTTTAAAAACTGCACTTACCCTACTAAGGTCCTCCAAACAACTAGAAAAACCCTAACCTAACCAAAAGACACGTAGGGTCCTCGACCCAATAAGGGCGCCCCTACCCGGAACCTATCCCTTACTATCAATCCCTATAAATCCCTACTAACAAGACACCATAGATAGTAATAATAACTCTAATTCACTATTTATCCAGACAGCAACCAATAACTACTTAAATCCATAAATACGTGGAAAAGGGTTTTTGATACATAATCCCCCTCCTCAGTATAATCACTTACCCTCGACCGACACGTTTCCCCCTAACCAATATAAGGGTTCATCAGGGCAGAAGGTATAACATAGTTAAATCCACGTATATAAATACCAGAAATGATACATAACCGCATACACTATAAAAGATATCCAATATTTGTGTGTCCCAGATAACTGATAAAAGGTCCTCTGTGTCCCAAATGATGGAATGGGTACTACTACATAGGTCAGGATCACCACCTTATATAGATGGTCTAAAAGCCGTATTCTTACCTGCTTCCGGATGCTCAGGGAATCCCTGCCCCTCATGTTTAATCGTGCTCAAACACTGTGCTCTTCCCAGAACTAACTGCGCGTGCGCAAGATTGCCGTCAATCCCGCAGTCTGTAAGATGGATAGCGCACATGCGCCATGTCTCCCCATGGTATCCTGGTAACGGCTTACATAGATATATACGATGATGCCGTCCAGAATACCCCGCGGTCCCTTAAATCACTACCGCATATATATATATATAACATCTCTAATAAATGTCCTACTATAAACCTACTTGGCCAAATTAGTGGTAGATGACAGACACTCACCAAAGACCATTCAAAGGGATATAGATATATACGGCGCCTGAACACAAACTCCCCCATTAAGGGCACCAATCAAAATTAATTCCTACTAGATCTGCCGTCGGCAAAGGCATTGCTACCCTGACGTATTATGATCCTTTCCCATACCTAGTTGTCAAAACTAAATAAAATCACCAAAAATAAACAGGTCTTAGTGATAAAAATAAATAGATGACCTATACAAATAATAACAAAAGAGGGGTTTTGATACAGATATATCCTTCTCGGATACTGATTTATCAGAGGGAGAGCAAACGAGAAATCCACAAAGAAACTTTAATCGTCATCGTATCAGACCAGATATAGGGGACAATGGGCCCCAAAAAATTTTCAGGGAAGAAGGGGGAGGAGAAGAAGTATCCCCAGACAAGAAAAATTCAACCAGGGTGGTGGAAATATGTCATCATGTTCTTCATCCTCTGCCCCTGTAGGATTCCCGACAGGTCAAAATCCCAATATGAGTACACAACCGTCTTTTTTAGAGACAGGAACAGTACAGCAGTAGGACAACAGAGGATGAGACTAGAGGACAATGAACATAGGATGTCACATATTATCAACTTGTTGAATAGGAAATTAAGTGACACTGAGGTAACCTTGCTGAATAAAGGGTTATCGTTTGTACCTCAAAAACCTTTTAAGGTATTTGATTGGATTAAGGACTTACATCTATTTGCCCGGAGTCTTAAATGGAGGAAGTTTTTTAAAATTCGGGACAAGAAAGAATGTGCAGATTTAGGCATTGAATATAATGAATTAGCAGATGTTACAGTTTTGGCCTCTCTTTTACAGGAAAATGATTTGGATCCATCTGAGGGCCCTTTCTCGACGTGTCGTTTAAAAAGTATAAAGATGTCAATGATACCAATATTGATGTATTTGTGGATGTGGTGAGTCACGCCTTGGAAAAAATAGGTACAGGGATAAAATGTAGAGATCACAATTTATCCAAGGAACAATATTTGGCTTTACAATCATTGGAGAAAGATCAAACGATTACTATAAAACCGTCGGATAAGGGGGGCAATTTGGTAATCCAGAATTATGAAGATTATTGGAACATGTGTTTACATGTTTTTAACGAGAAACAGGGCTATGCCATCTTAGAAAAGGACCCTACAAAAAGGTTTCAGGATGAACTAAAAAGGCTGTTAAAAAATGCCCTGGAAGAAAAGCTCATTAATGAAAAGGAATTTGAGTATTTGTTTCCTGAATCCCCCCAGCTGGCCACATTTTATGGACTCCCTAAAATTCATAAGGGGTTGGATCCCGTGAAATGTAGACCTATAGTGTCAGGAATCGGAAATCTTACGCAGAATCTAGGCCTGTATCTTGATCAAATATTAAGACCGTTTGTATTGGTATTACCCTCCTATATTAGGGACACTATGGACCTATTGGCTAAACTGGAGGATGTTGTCCTAGATGAGGGGGAGTTGCTATGCAGCATAGATGTGGAAGCACTGTACAGTTCTATCCCACATAGGGAAGGACTGAAAGCACTGGAATTCTTTCTATCGACCCACAGTCAATTTCTTACTCGCCAGAACCAATTTATATTGGATCTCCCGAATTTTGTGTTGACGCATTATTATGTTGGGTTCAATAGTCGCTTCTTGCACCAGCTCAGGGGCACTGCCATGGGTAGTCCCTGTGCGGCTACCTAGGCAGATTTGCTCCTGGGCTGGTGTGGGAGAGCACCTTTGTTTTCTCGGAACACATGGAGGAATATAGTCAGTGTGTCACCCTATGGGGGCGATACATTGATGATGTTATTATTTGGACTGGATCAGAACAGCAATTTGTGTCATTTGTGGAAAAGCTTAATGTGAATCCTATTGGATTGAGGTTCACATATGAAATAGGGAAGGATATGCTATGCTTTTTGGATATTAACACCAGGCAGGGATATAATGGAAGAATTGAAACAATGGCCTATAGAAAACCTACGGCAGGAAATAGCCTTTAACAGTGGAATAGTGCACATCCATACCCCCTGAGGAAGGGCATTCCAAAGGGTCAGTTCACTAGAATACGTAGGAACTGCTCCTCATTGGAGTCCTTTAAGAGAGAGGCAGATGATCTTACAGCAAGATTTCTGGAAAGGGGATACCCCAAATCAGTATTAAGAGAGGCATATCAACAAGCTTTAACCACTGATCGCAATAATTTGTTAAAAACAAGAACTAAAGAAAATATGAATAAATTGAGGATAACTGGGACATATGATGTGGCGGCGGGGGAGGTTAAAAGAATTTTGGAAACGTTTTGGCCAATTCTCTTACAGGATTTCAACACTGCGGAATTGATAGATGCACATCTGGTGATAACATACAGAAGGGGAAAAAATTTGTGGGACAGATTGGTGCATAGCCACTTTGTCCCGTTCCTCCCCCCCCCCCGTCCGGCAAGGACGTGGTTAGACCACCTTTTGGGGAAGTCAAGTGGGTTATCAAAGGTGTAAATAAACAAAGCCAAAAAGGGTTTTGGATGGAAAGGCGAAATACAATTTAAATAGTTCGAAAAATTGTAAATCTAGGGTGTGATCAGGGGTTAAATTTTATGCCATTAATTTTGGGGAAAACCTTTTGGGGGCGGGGCCCCTATGTGTCTTTTGGGTTGTTAGGGTTTTTGCATTTTTAACGTGGAGAATGATTTACTGGATCTTCCCCTTGATTTTTAAAAGGGGTTTTTCTAGGCACTTGTGAATGGGAAAAGTCAGTGGCGGGGAGGGGGGGGGGAAACGTACTACCTCCCCTGCTCCTCTTCAAACCATCCTCAACCTTGCTTCCCCTCTCTCCTCTCCCCTCCTCTCCTCTCCCCTTGCCAATCACTTCACTGCTACCCTTTGCCCCGCAAATCCATTTCAAGCAAAAAACCCCCCCCCCCCCCACCCAACATTTGTTAATTAAATCCCCCCCCCGCAATTCCCTCCTCACAACCCTTTTTCTCTGTTCTTCTCTATCATTCCCACACAACCCTCCCGACTTCTCTTCTTCCCCCTACCTGGCTCCTCCCCAAAACCCAACCCCCCCCCACTTTCACCGCAAAGCAACCTGAAAAAAACCCTCTTATGGTTGCTTAAACCTACATAACCCAACCACCATTTGGGTTTAGACAAAATTCTTCCTTCCCCCTTCCTTTAGATTGTAAGCCTTTGCGGCAGGGTTCCCCCCCCCCTCTGTATCAGTCTTTATCGGCCCATTGTATTTGACTAATTTTAGAAAGAACTCCCCTTTTAAAGTACCGCCCTGGAACCAAAGGCTTTAAAAAAAAATAATAAAAAATAAAAAAAAAAATAATAAGAATATTTGTATTGGTGGTCCCGTGTTATCTATAACATTGGGTACCTTCATGTAATCCTGCTGACGAAATGACAACACGAAAATCTTTCTACAAAACAGGGGTGTAAACCCAGTGGCCAAAGTGAAAACTGCAGGACTTAAGAATTTTTTTTTTTTAAATATTGAAAGTAATATGGAAAATTTAAAGAAACAACCAAAATTTTTAAAAAAATATTTTTAAAAATAAGTCATTTCTTAAGACACATTCCCTTTTAAAATTGGACAAAGAAAATATGGGTTTTACCCAATATTAATGTAATTTGTATGGTCAGTTTTTTTTTGTCTATTTATACTACCTCAAACATAGTTTGAGGCAGAGGCAAAATGATGAGAATAGGTTACTAAATTTTTAAAAGTGACAATTTCAGAATCAGATTCAAATTCACAAAAAAATTTTAAAAGACTAATGCCTATAATTCCCCCCCATCTCTTCCTGTTTTAGGCTACAGAAAATTAAAATTTTTGATCCACAAAAAAAATCGAAAAACATTTTTAAAAAAAAAGGCCTTATAAATCAGATAATATGCAATGATGAGGAAAGTACTAGCAAGTCAATTTGATTTATTTTGCAAGAAAAACTAGCAAATTATTTGAAAGACTGATCGTCATCATTCCCATCAATGCAAATGAAGATGTACCAGTGGAAACAATTGCTATGTTAACAAAATGTGGTCAGCTGGCAGCTCTGCCGAAGACTACTTATTAATCAAAACGTTGGCTAAGGAGACACCAAAATCACCAGAGAAACCGGAACGTTCAACCTTTAAT